>BLAZ01001110.1:1495070-1502570 GCA_014633955.1 Acropora tenuis
ATATATATATATATATATATATATATATATATATATATATATATATATATATATATATATATATATATATATATATATATATATATATATATATATATATGTATATACCAATATGTATACCACCAGTTTTGATGGAAGATATTTCGCCAGAAGGATTGTCGCCATCACTTTCTTTACAGAGGCTTGGAACCTAACATGGACCAGAAATGCTGATGGTATTGCAAGGGCAGGGAAAACAAGAAGATAGCAAGAAATGATTGGAAATCTGTCGACTCGAACCTTTGCTTTAGTTTCTGACACAAAACTTATGGCACCGGGACAGATAATTTTGGGGTTCTTAGATTAAGGGATGAACAGCCAAAAGCGAAAACATTGAAATTGTCCCTTTGGAAAAATAAGGGTAAACAATGATCTGGGCTGTATAAAGACAGAATCTCCCAGAAAAACAATTACGGTCTCTATTTAAAGATTTGTCCCTTTTCAAGGACAAACGGCTGAATTTCACCAGAAGAGCATCATTCATATTGTGGAGAGGGATGAAATTAAAATCTCATTCATATTGTGTACTGCAACAGTAGTAATATTAGTAGTCAATATTAAGTATTCCATTCATGGAATGCAACTAGTGCACACGTGGCAAGCATGCCGCTGAATAATGCAAGTCAAGTCTCTTTTACCAGCGCTTTAATCCAGGAACCAGAGAGCCACAACAGCAGTATTTTTTTATTTTAATTATTTATTACTTTTTTCAGAAAATATTGTAACATGTCATTTAAAGTTTTCTGATACCGGAAATTGTAACTCCAAATTACGGTGATGATGAGACTGCAGCGGAAATCTGACGCAGTTCGGATGCATTAGGAATCTACTTGAGTGGGTTGCAAGATAAGGCTCAACTTGTCTCAGTCACGCGATCGACCAACGCATACGAAAAAAAAAACTGAAGAAGCGAAACTGACCTCCTCTGCGTGCAATCTGAAAAATACTGCAGCGTTGGTTGATTTAGTGTCATCTGGTTGTTATGAAAGGAATAGGTTTCCTGAAAACTTTCAAGTATTTAACGTGATGTCATCTCGACAATAGTTAAGAAAAAACCTGTGTCTTGAATATCTCTGCCATATGCTGCGCAAATTTTCTAGGTACTGTCTTTTCTGTTGTTACGGTTTTTTTTCCTGAGGCAATAAGCGGACTTGTCTGTCTTCCCGCTTTATTTGAACTATGAACGTTTTCCGGGACTATGCATGTTTGTACGTATGTATTTCAGAGTTTAGTTTGGCAATAAAACTTTGTCGGAATCTTTTGCAAGATACCTTGTAGAAATCTTTCGAGTTGAGATGTTGACAGAGCCTCTCCCATCCGACGGATCGCGCGAAATAAATAGAGCTGGCGAGAAGAATGGGGCGAGAAAAAGTGACCTGTCTTCGCCTGATTCTTGCACGCGCGATCCACGAGTGAGCCCACGTGTGCGCTTGCCTCTCTCACCTCTAAGCCGGATTGTATGTGGGCTGAGGTACGGTCAATTCTATAACTTCTCCAGATGTTTAAATTTTCCATCATCATCATCATCATCATCATCATCAAAAATCACCACATACTAGCAGCATGTGGCCAGCCTGAATGGAATTTAAAGGGACGCGCTTCTCTGGGAATGAAACCACCGTGCAAAATTCACCCATCAGTCAAGCTATTCAGTGAATTATTAATGAAAACCTCGTCCCCTGACTCAAACAATGTGTTATCTTATGTTTTCGGAATGAGATATGACGCACAGAGAGAACTCTACTTTCCTGGCCATTTTACAGACAACAGGGAGAGGACGTTCAAACGTCCAAACGGAAACAATTAAAGCTAAGTGCTCCGGAATCCATAAGCAAACTATAGTGCCACTCAACCTAGATTGACATAAGCAGCGCTCTTCCATCAAATTACACTCTAGGATAATTACAGATAGCTACAAGCTTTAAACAAGAAAGCAAGGGTTGCTTGAAGATTAAATGTGTAATTTCGTTTGGCACGTCCTAACTTCGTCTTCACTACAAATTGAAAATACACTTTTAATCCTCACAGTGGTCCCGCCATCCTTGCTTTGTGATTTCGTTTCAGTTCACTTCGTATATTTGCTGGTTAGATATACCAAGATGCAGCAACTTTGCTTTGTCCGTTTGGCCCTTGTGAAAAAATGTTGTTTACAGTCCACAAGCTCGAAGCACTGACTTCTATTCATTGACGCAAAGGAATAAAATAAGCGAAAATAAAAGCTAAATGTGAAGTATCCTTGCCTCACTAAAGAGTAAAGAAACATAGTACACGTGAGAGGTGGTTTTTCTTTTGTGTTCCTCTATTTTGCCAGGTCTTTTTGACACGTTACTGTAAAGAGAAATTGTGTTTCCTCTTCTCACTTGTAATGTTATGACGCCTAATTCATTCAATACATCCAACATCACTTAAAGTCCTGGTTACCGTTTCGATGATCGCAAACGCCTCTGAAGTTGCGCGTATTTCCTCACCGCCGCACCCGTTAGGTGCAACGAACTTTTGGTGACAGTTCGCCGACTCTTTGTCGGACAAATTCAAAGAAATAAATGTTCCGCTATTTGAACAAGGACACCAGTGATTTAATCACGGCATATTTAAGCCTCAAAATATTTCGGCTTTTCTACAATCAGAATCTGTTTATTTAGTTGATTTCTGTTCGACAAAAATTGATTCCCTATACTTCATATTTCATTCGCTCTGACGAAGGGTAAACGCTCGAAACGTCAGCTTCGTTATCTTTTCCTAGTGCCGCTTGAAATTGCAATTTGACCCTGATTAACTTGTTTGATAATAGATAGTGTGACGTCAGTTGTGGGTTTTTACACCGAGGTAAACCCGAGAATACTTATTCCATGAAAAACTGAAAAGTACAGATAGCCCTCGTGGGCGAGGCTTATTCCATGTTACTCGAGCCCCTGAGAGACAGCGAGAATAAACTCTTAGGCTAAAATGAAAGAATCTTTTTGTCTTACTCCATTGTTTAGCAAAATTCTCTCAAACAGAAGACTAGTCAGTCGTTTGATCTTTCAAATTGCATTCAGTTTTTTCTGCTTGCCTTATTAGTCAACTGAATTCCTTAACTCAGCTGAAATTTTAAGGTCTCATTTGTCTTTACTCGACGGCCTGTAAACAAATGAGGTCTTATTTGTCATTTCAGTCAACAACAGAGACAAAATTTTAATCCTTTCGAGGAATGAATTAAATTTTCCGGTCAAGAATTTTGTTTCTGTGCACTTAAAGGCATGAGTAAAAGTTTGAAAAATCAAATCTTGATCGGAAATCTTTGAAAGGAAAATAATTTTTCGTGGGTCAGGAGCCCATCAGATGGATCTGACGGGCTCCTGCGTGGGTATAGTTCAATTAACATTGGAACCAGAAGCTGTAATACCGTGATAGAGATTTATAAGTCATAATTATGGTGAACTTATCCTGATGTGAAATTTAAACTTACAAATTAGGGAAAATACCAGGGTAAAATAGTAGCACTTGGAAATGCCTCGAGGAGCTATTAAACGCGTTCCTCACCCCAGGATCTCGCCCATCCCTGCCATAACGCGCTTGGCTGACCATAGGGTCACAGGTGAACCATGGGAAATTTCCCGAACGCTTCAACAGGGATTTTCTTTTGTGCATGAAGTGTTGGCCCTCACTTGATGCCGAATTAGCGAAGAGACATTTTTGACGCCTTAATCTCGATCAGAAGGAACCAAACAAACCATGTTGTTTTGGAATCGTGTGTGAACTTCAGCTACCCAGAAGATGACTTCCGCTGTCAAGCGAGGGTTGTTTCTTGCTTGTATTGTTTTTGTAGTTTTTAAGGTTCGAGGGAGCAAAGCGCGGCATGATTATGGCAATACATGGGTGGTACACGTTGAAAAAGAAAAGCGATTTGTAGATGACTTGGCCGAGAGAAATGGTTTTATAAACAGAGGAGAGATAGAGGGATTTTCTGGCCACCACTTGTTCGAACATAAAACTCTGAAGCGTCGAGTTCGCCGTGATGCCTCGGGGCACACAGATAAACTCTTGCAGGAACCCCACGTAAAATTCGCTCTACGGCAGAAGATTCTGAGAAGGACCAAGCGAGGATATTTTAGAGATCCTTACTATAAAAGTCAGTGGTACTTGAATAACTCGGGTAAGGAAAATGTTTGAGATTTTTCTGTTGAAATATTCTAATACAGTGTTTGTTGGTGCACTTCTTTTATGCTTTCTCGGGAAGGCTTAAACGTTTACGGATAATAACTGTGTGGAATCCACTGACTTGTGTGGATTTGCTAGTTTGCGGGTGGACAAGGTTTTTAATGACAAGACTAAGCTATAGCTTTCATGGCTATAATAGTGATTCTCAAAATGGAACACCTGACATTATGTCCGTTTCAATTTAGTAGTTACTGTTTCTCGCCTCTTCTTAAGTTTCCTTCGTGGTAAATATAACTTCTTTGGATTTTATTTTTGTTGACCGCTTAGCTTAACTCTGATGACGCTGCACCACGGTAACGCCTTAAAAATTTTTCTAGTTTTACCTTAACTCGACATTGTAATTGTTTGAGTGATATCTAGGATGAATCCTTATGGTTTGTGGTGAAAAGAGGATGAAATGGAAGTTCGTGTGCGCACATTGTGGACCGGATGAGCGTTTCGTTTTCCTGCCAAACCTCAGACCCTATCAAGTTAAATTCTACAGTGATATATTTCGCTTCTTTGCTTTAACGTAGCGGATATCAAAAAGCAAACAAATTTACATTGACATAATGAAGTGGTCACAAATCATTGTGACAGTTTATTTGTGGCGGCGAAGTACACAAATAACCAATGCCGCAAGCCGATGTCGAAAAATTCTCCAATATCCTACAGATCGAGTTTTTGAGGCAAAATACGTGTTGATTTTATCTTATCTGCATTCTGCAGTTCCGTGACGACGAATCAACGATTAGATTCCTCTCGGTATCTTTGGTGATGCTTCTAAACTTTGACATGCTTTCGAAAATAACAAAGAAATTTGTCAATTATCAAGACACAGCTAACACATTTTATTCAATCAACGATTGCATTGTCATTTTTGCACATACATTTTCCTTCAGAGATAATTTTACTGCTGTCCTTGTTCAGCTTTAGTGAGTACTGTGGTGGAATTTTGTTGACGCACTGATGTTGTGAATCGGTGAAGACTTCGGCGCGCGAAAAACACATTTGGGAAGGAGTTTTTTATGTCTGCCAATCGCATTTAATCTCTTGCACTCTATCTGAAAGTGCAGCTCTCAAGAATTCTATGGAGGCTATTTTAAAAGTTGGCTGTACACGTAAAAGCCGGACATTTGAACCCTCCTGTCTTAAACTGAAATCCTATATGCCACTTATCATCTTTGCTAGCTTACGTTCCATGTTAAAGTACGTTTCAATCTATTTGCCTCATTGCAAAATGTACCTTTATGGACTGTTAGAGAAGGGGGCTTGTGAGGGGGGGGGATGAAATATAATGAGAGCTTTGTAGAATCAAAGGAGAAACTCTACTTTGTTTTCATGTTATTTTATGGTCCTTTCAAGAATGAATCGGCTCTACCTCCTTTGTTCATGCCTTTCTATGGTCTCATTCCTTTCTTTGTAATCCTATTTCTGTGATTTTCTTACTTCCAGCAGATAGCTGCCTTTGCTTCATTCCCATATCACTCACTGCTGTCTCTGTCCACCTTCTAATACCTTTGCATAAACTGGAACTATTCTATCTCCCCTTTCTTCTAGCTACACTTCAAGCACTAGGTATTTTAGTTGTCTGATGTTGTAAAGATATTATATCACTCAGCAGAGTGCTGTTTTCATGGATATTAACAACAATAATTGTTGAACAGATTTGTCTATGGCAGACAGTGTTTTTCAGTTATCAGATGTTCACAGAGAGGCAACTGTTCCATTGGGATCATGATTTTGTTGATGTCACCCTCCTTTAAAATTGATCTGTCACAATCTCAAAAATGTCAAACCTTCAAAGAATTTTGTGCATCATCCTTCAATATATTCATTGCCTGTTTTTGTAACTCTACACTTGAATATTGTTAAGTACAAAATGCTCTGTCTCTCAGTATGTATCAATCATATCACTTATTAATAGTCTGTGATTTCATTCATTATTTTTCATTAACTCCAACCTAACCACTTTTGTAAATGAGTGACTCTGGATATAGCAGTTTAGTAATTTTAGAAGACAAGCCATTTCTTTAAATCCTCAGTTAAGCAGTTACTGTCATTATCACTGTTATTATTCTGTTACAGAAAGCAGTGCTGGATCATAAAATGCCTATTTTGTATGATCCTAGAAATATCATTTTTTGCAAAATAATGGCCCATTACAAATAGTATTACCGATAATTATTGGAAAAAATTTATGGCAGAGTCATTTATGTCACCCTAGATTTGCTTGCCAAGCGTATATAAATAATAGACTCTGTCTTTCAAAGCCAATACTGGATTTGGTGGGAACCCTGGAATATTGCTACAAACTATCAGAATATAATTGTCAAAGTAAAAGTTTGTCAAAGTGATTATTTCCTCTGTCAGAGGTGTAATAGACGATTTTGCAGTTGTGCGTATAGTTGCCTGGCCTTTGAATGATAGTGAGGCTGGATTCGGCCTTATTTTCATAGAAATCGTACTGCTTTTCTTACATTAATTGCTATTAATTAGCATGATAACAGCATCATTAACTTAAGAAAAACCTGTTTTTCTTTTTAATTAAAACAAGATCAACTCCAGCCTCACTTTCATGCAAAGGTCAGGCAGCAAAGCACACAACTGTAAATGGTCTGTTGCTGCTTTTCACTCACTTGATCAGCTACCATGTTTTTCAACCGAAACAAAGAAGAAAGTTTGCATATAAATAGAACTCAACTCTCAGAGGATCAGCCTGAGACACTAACATGACTGCCATTTCCTTGTTTCAGGACTTGTTTCAATCTTTCCATTAATAATTTCGGCTTAATTCAACTTGTTTGTAAAAACCTCAACTGGCCATTTCATTTTCACAGCAATTTACTTCTGCAATTTATTCAGAACCCACTCCTCCTTCAACTTTTGGCTTGCCATGGTAAAAATGTTAAAAAGACTTGATTGTTTGTCTTCTCTCTGATGTTTAGACATCATCAAATTGCATTAATTAGTTAATTTTCGAAAGCTATCAAGTATTCTTAGAAAACAGGATAAATGTATCATGCAGAAGGACCAACTGCCAACTGGTTAGCTCAGTTGTCTGAGTATCAGACTACCGTGGGGAAGGTCATGGGTTTGCACTCTGGCCAGACCATCACTTGGTGTCTTTAAATAACTAAGTACAAATAACTAAGTACAGTGTGCTGCCTTTGTAAGTACGTCTTCAAATTGTTAGACTCTCTAGTCTTCTTGGATTAACAACGATCAACAGTAGGCACCGTCTTGCAACTCTTTATTGTTCACAATTCTGTGGGACATAAA
>BLAZ01001110.1:1658253-1659475 GCA_014633955.1 Acropora tenuis
TGGAACGCCATTTCATAAATCCCTCATTGACCAAGCTAATTCGGTCAAGATACCTGAGTATTCCAAAAAAAGCAAATGCTTTGATCCAATTGACAATTTATGAGAGAGAAAATGACCCAATTTTGGAGTGAGGGTAGAGTATGTATCAGTCCCTAGCTGCAACAACAAACAGCCCGTCATGAACACAATGTACAATCTTCGGGAGAGAGAGGGGCTGAGGGGCAATTTGGGCATAATTTGAAGATTTCTCATATTTTTCCGCAAGGTGGTCCATAAATGACAACCAACAAAATTAGGATTCTCTTCTCCTTTGTTGAATACAACTACATGACTGTGGACTTTTACATCTACATGACATTTGAATATCGTATGGAAAAGGCTGTACCTTTTACGATGCAAACAAATAAGTTTTCCATATTCAACTAGAGATAAATACCTTCAAGGGACTCAAAAAGCTTTTACAGGACTTTGCCTCTCACTCAATCACTCAATCTGTTTGACAATAGAATTCAAATTAAATCTCTCTTTTGAAAACTGTTACAATACCTATGAAACGCATTCTTCTGAATAGGCAGATACTCTACTCTCATATCAAAAATTGAAAATCTCCACGACAGGAGAGATTGACAAAGTGTCCTACTCCAACACAACCCTTTGCAAAAAATGCTCCAATGTGGGATACGGCGAAGTCAAGGGCGTGAAGTTCCCGGTGTTATGGCTGTCCTTCTCTCTCCAGCAAAATGTGGCCGGCTTGGCGTGATGATGTTTCCAAAAGGCTTGTGGTGTATGAGGCCACATGCCACATACGCAAAAACAGCCACAAGTCAAAAAGGAACTTTGCTGAGTGCTAGACTATGTATATGTAAATGTAAATGTAAAGAAGCTAACAAATACCTTTCCATAGAAGTGGTTCGTGGAAGCTCATATCGTGGATTTTCCTTCTGCAAACTTAAATTGGAACTGTGATTCCAAGACGATAAAGGGAGACGATCGATCGACGACGGCGAAGTCGTGTTCAGCGTGCTATTTTACAAACGCGGTAGATACGTTATGTATGGGGACATATATTGTCCCGAATGCATACCTCTCTTAGCTTTCTCTACTTACTCCACGTCCTTTACCAACTTGATGTCCTTGGCTTACTTAAGGTGCTTAACTCACTTCAGGACCTTGCGATGCTTGACTTACTTGAGATGCTTGACTTACTTGCGGTGCTTGACTT
>BLAZ01001114.1:55634-60634 GCA_014633955.1 Acropora tenuis
CGATCGGCGATCGCATACGGCTCCGAGAACTTTGCACAAAATCCTTGGAAAAAAGCAAAAATGAGAGCAATGATGAGAGGAAAAACTATCGAGAACGAGTGATGGAGGAGAGAAATCATTTGTTTCAACCGAATCGTAGTAGTTCTAGTGGAAGAGGAAGGAAACGAAGGTCTGCTTGCCCACAGTCACAGAAACAGTGGTCCTTCCAGTTTGTTTGTCTAGCGGACAAGTATTCTTTCAAGACACCTTCTTCTCTGGAGAAGCAAATGCTGTTCAAGGCAGGTCTTGGTTTGAAAAAGATCAAGCTTGATCCTAATGACGACGAAGATACTGTGAAAGAGAAGATTACGTCTGATGTGAAAGACAGCGACGGAAACACTGTTGGCTTTCCCGCCTTGCGTTCATGTGGAGGGTTTGAGTTAATGCAGAGCTCCCCAAACTGCAGAGATCTACGCCGTATTGATTGCTGTTAGAGTGCTAGAGATCTCAAAGCTAACTTAGGTGGGGGTCAAGGTAAAATATACCTTGTTCCCATTCAGAAGTCATTGTCAACTAAACCTAGTCAAATGAGTGAAAGTTCTTCTTTGAAAGAGGAGTGCCACATTTGTCGCAAGCAAATTCTTATCCGAGAACTGCGAAAACATCTGTGGGACTGTCGGGATGGATCCCGAGAATCTGATCAAGATGAAAATGATTTAATGCAGTCTGCATTCAACACCTCCAGAAGCCAAGAGGAAATCACTTCAGGGTCAGCAACACAAACCCTAACACATCCACTTGTCACAACTACACAGTCCCAATCACAAAGCAACAGCATTTCCTCAGCACCTGATACTGCAGCTTCTTTTGCATCCAATTCTGTGATTGCTTTGGATGTCTCCATCACTGAAACTTCATTGCCCACCACATCATCAACAACCAACACAGATGATGATAAAATGACAGTGAATGAAGTGGTTGAAAAGACTGTGCAGTACTGTCGTAAAAATGACATCAACAACCCAGTTGAAATTTTGCGATGCTTGCAGCTAAACATGGTCACTGGCAGAGCACTTGAGGTTGAGTTCGCTCATGAAGAAAAAGTCGGGGAGACCAACTTCATCATGGTGGATCGCCAAAACCTTTTACAAACTGCCCTTGATGAGATAAGTTGCCTTCAAGACTTTCGAAAAACATTGGAGGTCCAGTTTTATAACGAGGTGATGTTTTTTTTTTTAGTTTCTGTTGTTTTATCAGGTCTGCTCCAGCAGAACACATTAGCCTTTTGTGACTTAGAGTGCCTTTGTCTTAAGGTGACAATAGAGTCTTTTCTGAAAACTTTATGCAAGTTTGGGCATGTTTGGAATGGCAGAAATTGTCAGTAGAAGGGGTGAGAGTTTAATCATACATGTATGTCAACTCAGCTGAAACAGAATTATAGAACTTGTAGTGTATTTTTGCTAAAAAATATTCCTCTTATCTGCCAACAAATTTACTTACATTTTGCAACAGTCTCTTTAGGGTGTGAGGTTGTCAATATTTACACATCTTTGTGTTTCAAAAGAATTCTTGATTTGCACAAAATGACATTAGTCCTTTTCTACCTACCGGTACATGCAGACTGCCACGAGTCTCTGCCTACATTTATATAAAGTAATAGTGATGGTTTTCCATATTTAGGAGGCTCAGGACTATGGTGGCCCACGAAAAGAGTTCTTCTCTTTGGCACTTAATGGAATAAAGAGTAACTACTTTGATAAGGGCCTTAGGGAGCTCATGCAGCATGATTACAAAACAATTGGAATAATTCTTGGTAAGTACTGTAACCATTTTTTTTTATTTTGTTTAAGTGCATGTAATTTTAGTTCTTAAGGTTAGTCAGGAGTTGTTTTCCCAACTTGTGAATTGTAAGAATTGAAATTATGCTAACTATAATGCACTAATGATTCTTTTCATAGAAAAAGTGCAAGGTAAGGAATAAAATTAATATTATTGTCACATGTACTTATTATGTATGATGCAGGGTCCAACAGCAGGACATTTGAAAATGCTGTCTACGCAAAGTTTATGAAGTACCTGAGGGAAGCAGCAAGTAAGTCAATAGAGCAGTTTTCAACTAAGGGTCATAAAACCAAAACCAAAATAATCATTTAGCCAGCACAAATGGCATACTTGATGCAAAACCAATTGCAGTTCAACCCCCAAATGAAAACTACTCTTAAACATACAGTATATAAAAACGATAGAAAAGGGTTTTCAAATTTGCAACCAATGGCAAAAGGGACTAGTTGAACATTTTTTGCATCATTTGTTTTGTTCGCAGTGTTGTTGTGTGCCTTGTTCAATGTGACGATGAAGTATTTTACTTTCATGAAACACTATATGATTCACCGGTTTTACATCTAGTTGTAGGGTACGTAAGTAATCAATTAGCCCTCTGTACTATTTACTGTTGCTATTAACATATGCTTGACCTCAGGGAGTGGGGATGGCGCAGAAGTGAAAGCGCTTGCCTTCCATCAATGTATCTTGGGTTCAATTCCCGGACCCAGAATCAAAAGTAGGTTGAGTTTGTTGTTTCTCTACTCTGCTCCGAGAGGATTTTCTTTGGGTACTGCGGTTTTCTCCTCTCCCTCAAAACCAACATTTTATTTGATTTGATTTGATTGTGGTTGATTTTGATTTAGTGTCCCCAATTAGTAGTGGCTGTGCTCAGCTGTTAAACTTGAGACTTTAATTACGTGATGATGATGATGAAGGTTATTATTATCTCATTACAGTGCACATTTTTTATCTACAGTGCTGTGATGTGTACATATCAGTCCCTATGTAATGACTATTATTTGTTCATTTACACTTTCGTTTTGAAATTGACATTGAATTGAATTTTCATACACATTTCCTTGTCATCTTTGATGCAAACCTTCTGATAGCTCCTGCCTTTGTAATTTGTAGGTGGAAGAAGAGCTGCAGTATCTGTCACATATTCTGCAATTTGTAACTGGTGCTGAAGAGGAACCTGTGTTGGGGTTTGTGCTGCACCCTAGTTTGCAATTTGTAGAAGTTACAAGCACGTTTATCCCCACAGCTAATACCTGCATTAACTGCCTGAATCTGCCTCGTCCATCCTTGGATATTCCTTTGCTTGCTGAAGACAAATTGTTTAACTTGTATGATTTTGCATTTGCTAATGCTTTTTTTGGTCACGTGTAACAATAAAAAGTAAGGGAGGCCATTTTTGCTGAAGACAAAATATTGCATAGTGGTATTTTTCATGGCCCATTAGAGTTAAACATTGCAAAATTCTTGCATCATATGTACTAGATTAGAGTTTCTAAAAACAGTTGGGTTATTCAATTAGATAAAATAAGGTTTTTAAATAGTTTAAGTTTGAGAGAAAAACGTCTATACTGTGAGATGTTACAACTTGTTTATTGAATATCTTAATAAAAGCATTTTTTACTTTTTCCTGTAGAAATTGTTGCATTGTACACTCACTCAATTTACATGTGCATGCACTTGGTACAGCTTTTGAACTTAAACAGCTTCACCACTCTGGAGTGAGCTTCGGTTGCTATCTAAACACGCTACATAATAAAACTCAAATAAATTTAGCACAAACTACAACATTACACCAAAAAATTCATTCTACCAAACGATGTAGATTGAAACATGAACAGAAAGATAAACATGAAGCAAATCTTTGGTGAAATCATTTTAGCAAAAGAAGCATATGATGCTCCTTCAAACATGAAATGCATCAATTTTCTGAATATTGCTCGACAATATGAAGGCCTTTCAGGTACATATCAATACCAAAGTTTGAAGATGTCCATGTTGGTGGAACTTCATGTTGCAGCTGTTGAATGCAGTTGTCACTCAACTGAAATGAAAGGGGTTGAAACATGGGCCTCCTTTGACCGCTATCCTCTGCTTCATCATTTATGAAACCTTCAACACCATAACTGCAGATGGCCTCACTTTCCAATTCAATCCCCAAAGGAGTTTGCAGTTGACCTGCCACCCACATTCTGATAGGTGATGATCTAGCTGTGCGCAATCTGTGCTGTGACCAGGCCCTATTCCATATGTCAAGCTTTTCTTGCATTTTGTGTAGAAAAACATGGTGGAGTACAACCAAATGGAGGTCTTTAAGTGGATCAAGGATTCCTTCATCTTCCATAAAGTAAAACAATTGATAGTACAGAGCTAGCACTCCTTGATAGACGTCTTTCCAGAGGCGTTCAATTCGTTGATTATGAGTGCTCTTTCCTGTGATGGCACTCCCTCTGTTTACTCCCCTCTTTGAAATCATGTAATCTGCAATTTTCACATTCTCGAGTCCCTGGTCAGTTCGCGCTCTGCTTGGAAGGCCAAACGCATTTACTGCTTCCAAGAAGCACTTCAAAAGAGTGTCTGCGTTGTTGGTATCTGTGCATTTCAGCATCACTGGTAGTCTACTGAAACCATCGATCCCACCCACAATAATGAAGTTCCATCTTACAAGTTTATGATTTGTGTCGACATGCCACAAATGGTTCGGTCCTTGAACGTTGTATACCCTCCGTTTTAAGCGTCCTTTCTTTCTCTCTTTTACTCCTTCCTGGTCCACACGGTGTATACTATCTCTAAGTCTCATTCTCTGCACTTTGATGCCTCTTTGTTTGAGAAGAACCTTCAACATTTGCTCGCCAAAAAAAGGAAAATCTTTCGCCGCTTCCGTAACGTGCAGATCAAGCTCATCATCAGAAATGTTGCTAAAATACAGAGCCCTAAGTCCGTATCTTTCCATTCTGCGATAAACTGTTCTTTCACTGACTGAAAGCATACAGGAAATCTCCTGGATTGTGAAGCCCTCTTCCAAATGATCTTCCAGGACTGATTTAGGAATGTCAAATTCCGGTGCACCGCATCCTACGAGGTGTTTTTCTGGTTTCTGCCTACCGTATGTGCAACATTGTAATCGCAAATTCATCATATCCACCCTGCTGGTTATCCCTAATTGATTCATGTCATGAGTA
>BLAZ01001114.1:88457-90957 GCA_014633955.1 Acropora tenuis
ATAATTAATATTATCAAAATCTTTATGTACATTTGCTGTTTATATGATGTTTTGCTCGACTCTGTCTCCTCGCTGCATTATACTTAACCTGCGCTCTCCGAGTCACTGGGGATGGAGGTTGAATTAGAGCCTGCCCGCATGACTTTGAATTTTGAATGGCACCCCTCTGAGCGAGCTGTCAGAAATCGACCAATCAGCGCGCACCGGACGTAAGCACGAATGTAAACATTGACAAAACGTTACATGCCGGTAATTAGTTTACCATAGCTGAAGCAGAAACTCCGGAAAAAAATATGTACAGGAAAAAAACCTTCGGCAGAAAGTCCAAATAGCTACTGTAGATGCTGTAAAACGGCATTAAGAATACTGTATGGAAGTACTTGGAAGTCGGTTTCCACGAAAAATTTGTTTCGTCCCTCGGAGAAAAAAAGGCGAAAAAACAGGAATCATTATAGAAAGATCTCCTAATCCGAAAGACTCTGCAAACCATTCGCGACTAAAATAAGAAGGACATAAGTATTCAGTTTTATACGATCAATATTACGAATCTCAAGTTAAGTTAAGTTAAAGAAATAGAGGTCGAAATCGCGAGTGATGATGAGTCGGAAGTCTTGAGAACTAAAAGAGGTCTTCCAACATCTGCTTCGACGCCCCATCGAGGCCCTCTCGTTAAAAAAAATTCTAAGAATTTCGCGTGGAAACGACAACAGGGACAGAGGACTAACGCTGTTTGAGATCGCTCTCCTTCCATTTCGGCCGCTATTACAAAGACTTGGAAGATCGGACTCCTCCCGAATCCCGTAGATGAGACAGCGAGGACATCGTGTCCATCTAACTGCATCGCGTTGTTCGACCTTCAAACTCACGGTAAAATCACAACGTTTATCTATTGCTTTCCGCAACGATAAATCCCTTTTCTCTTATACTGGAAGCTGACAGAGCTTTGACGTCACCGAGCAATGAATTTCAGCCAATCGGTATTTTGCATCCAAAATTTGAACGCGCTATTCAAAATTCAAAGCCATGAATTATACTTACTATGTGTAATGCACTTACCATTTGCTTCCACGCGGGTGGACTTCCTTGACACCTCAGGATCCGAGGGGGAGTGGCACAGTTTTGGGAATTCTCTTTCCCGTGGGGAAGGGTAGTTGTTTACTTTTGGAAAGGATGTCGGAAACGTGTTGTTATCATATATTGCGTGACAAATAGGACGTGACCATTTTGACATGAATGTAAGCTGGACCTGATAGATAAAACCAACAATCACCGGAAATCCCAGTATGGCCAAACTATGAGTGATAAAAGCATAGGATCGAGTAGATTTACAGGCAGTTTTTTGTGACAGTGCGAGTGTCAGAGAGTCCTACCTTAGGTGATCGAATTGTGACTGTGAGAATAAAAACCTTAAAATCATTTTGTGAATTTTGGAGAGCACTGAAGTAGAGCGGACATTCTCCAAAAGGACCACAGGGACACACCCACGATTTCGAGTTTTTGTCACCGGTGTATCGCGCTAGACCAAAGATTTTGCCAAATTTCGATATTAGGTTGTGGGTGTTCATACTTCCTCCTAGGGAAGGGCTAGTTTTATTCTCTTTACTTAGGGGCTTTGAATGGTTTTTGTTTCTCACGAAAATAATTCGCTGGGGGTGTACCGGGGCTCGACACCCCGGGAAACAAATCATAATTGCATAACCTCTAGTTCCTAGCGTGGAATTTGAAGCTATACGCGGTGTCCAGGCTAAAACTGTCGATTTTGGCCCGCTAAAAGCGACGTGTCAATAATTGTAAAAATTGTTCGGAGCATTTCAGTTTCAAGTTAGGGAAATAAATTTATGGAAAAGTCAGTAAAAACTACAAAGTGGCTTATTGATTTCTTTATTTTTCTGGCATTTTCTTCAATGTTCACTTTTTCTGTATTTATATTCATCTAGTTCTTGAAAGAAAAGCGTAAAATCCTTCATTCCGAATGTTCGAAAATAAATTCTCCTTATACGTTTTTTTTTAAATTTTTTAAACCGTTACTTATTATTCCGCTTCCTTCCCGAGGGCATCTAATACTGAGAAATTGCAGTACCATCCTTGTATTAAACGTGATTCAAGTTGTTGAATTCTTTCGATCGCTGTACCAGAATAACATCCAGTTCCTAAGAGACAACCCTGATTTGCTGTGTTCTTTTAGCTTGCAAAACTACGTCATTATGTACCTCGGAAAATACTATTGAATTTTACAAATCATTAATTCATCCTTATTTAACATATGGCCTTCCAGCTTGGGATCAGGCAGGCAAGACGTATCTTAATAAAATTCTAATTCTCCAAAAAAGGACAATTTTTGTTTGTTGTTTTTCGCAGATGTTCGCGACCATGCAATTCCTTTATTTCTCGAAGCTAACGTTTTTCCTATAACGTTTCTATATCATGAGTGTGTATCCAGTTTAATGTACGATATCAATAGTAACAATGCACCAATTAACATGCTGCATTTGTTTAAGAA
>BLAZ01001118.1:179732-181285 GCA_014633955.1 Acropora tenuis
GGTAATAGTTCTTTGAGAATTTTGCTGTAAACAGCAATAAACAGTGGGCCATTTACCGTGAGAGTTCGCTAAGATCACATTCTAAGTTCTTGCTCGTGGTTGATCAATTGCTGTGCAACTGACATACCATTGACATGGCATGAAAAAAACAGAAACAGATATAGGTTATCATAATTTTATGCAGAATCTATAATTTTCTCATTTGTCTTATAACTAAGTATTTTGACATAGTTTTGAGTTAGAAATTTGGCACGATTTATTTGCCTAGTTGAAGGAGTGTCTTGAAACTGAGTGCATCTTATTTCCAAACAACGGTTCCAATATCTCAAGGGGGGAAAAAATGATCAGAGTGTCTGAAAGGCAAGACTAATGAAGGGCATTTCACGAAACAAAGCTGTACAAGAATAATAACGTTTCAGCTCAGGCCTTTTCTCTTTTAGCTATCACCTCCACTATCTGGGGAGTTCCTTTTAGCTCTCAAAAACTTTTATTTGAAGTTGTTATAATATTGCTTATTACTTTGTCTAGGTCACTTTTACCAAGCGTAAATTTGGACTGATGAAGAAAGCTTATGAGCTGAGTATCTTATGCGACTGCGAGATCGCACTGATCATTTTCAACTCTAGTACCAAGTTATTTCAATATGCCAGCACAGATATGGACAAGATTCTACTCAGGTACACAGAGTATAATGAACCACACGAGAGCAGGACAAATGCTGACATTGTTGAGGTGAGTTCTCTCATGGAAGGGTGAAAAGTTTAAAGTTTGTGTAATACCTGTTTTGCCACTTGCACTTCTTGGAGAAACATTTTTACAGCTGTTAGTTATTTGTGGAAGAAAGCTGAGTGCTTTTGAGGTGCAGAACTATGGCCACCGGTTAAAACTGCAGCCAATTGGATGATGACTATGTCATAAAGTAAAAGCCAAAAGTGTGTAGAATGCCTTTTGGGCATGGCCATAACCAACGTAAATGAGTTGTTCCCCATCTTTTTCTCCAAACTCTTTGTCTTACACAATCAAATGGTGCATAACTTAAGGCTTAAGTTAAATTAAGTACCAAAATTGTAGAGAACAAAACACGTTTTGCACATTATTGTCTTGACTTTCTTGTGGCAATTTCCAGCATTTTTGTTCAAGTTGGAGATGATTAATTTTGATGCCATTTATAATAAATAATGGGATTATTCACACAGTTTCCTTAACTACTTTTGGCACCTTTTTTTAAAACCCAGAAGTAATATTGTAGTAGGAAATTAGGTAAATTCAACCAAAACTAGTATTGTTTCTATGGTCCTTATGCATTAATGTTGTTGAACTTTGCTTATAAATTGACTTTTCAACAGGCAATTTCAAAGAAGGAGAATAAGGCATTGCCATCTCCAGATGACACAGAAAAGGTTTGCCTTAAATAATAACTTCAGAAATATTTTAACCCTGTCACCAGAAATGGTGAAAGATGAATAAGGACACTTATTATCCAACTGCACCTCGTAGAGTACAAATAACACCCAAGACGAGTACAAATATCACGTGGTATTTGTACTCTAGAG
>BLAZ01001118.1:335841-339343 GCA_014633955.1 Acropora tenuis
TGTGGTTGGAAGAAGATTGTAGTCACCTGCTCTGCAGCTGACAGTTGATGATGATGATTTTCATTTCAGGAACTCCCCAACACTAATCTTGTCAATTATGCCAATCTGGAGATAAGAGAAATTCCTGTGGAGTATGAAACGGTGGACAAGCAAGTACCAGCATTGTGGCATGAAGTAAAACCCAATGTAAGAATTTAAGTGTTTAAATAGGCTGTCCTGTCGCTAGGTACATCTTCATTGATAGTGAGTCAATGAGAATCTAGTGTCTTTTCAACCACCCAAAATATTTCAGGGTCTGTTATATTATATTATAATGGGGTTAAATGCAATTTAACTTTGGTAATGACCAGGAGCAAGTTGCACAGTTTGCGTGGTGTGGCGTGGCGTGGCGTGGCGTGGCGTGGCGTAGCGTAGCGTTGCGTTGGCGTGGCGTACCGTTATTATTAGGGTGGGGGTGTGCCTGCAGCGTTTGTAGTGTGGGGTGCTTTCCCAGGGTGTCTTCGGGCAGTTTAACGGTCAGCGGCTCCCTTGCATATTAGGCATACGCTTGGGCATGTCCTCATGGCTTTTGCTTGGTTCAGCGTTTGGTGGGGTGGCATTTCGTGTGCTTTCGAGTATTTCGTTCGAGCTTCTTTTTTTTGTGGACCTGGTGGACTTACTGTCTGTCGGCCAATCTCCGCGCAGTGGATCAGGAACTGCATACCTTTTTGGATGGCAAGCTGCTGGTGTCTCAAAAACGTCGGTTAGTGGAAATTTTGGATATTCTTGGACGGAAGCTTTCACAATTTATCAGATGGTGCTGTGCTCAGCGCACCCTCATCAATGGCCAGACCTCACAAAATACAAATAATTTGTTGATCATCCAAACAGCTCATCCAGATCTGGCGTGGCTGGAATATGATCTTGCCTTTCGGAGGGATGCGGCCGCAGCGGGTTCAACGGACTGGGGCAGGATGAATTTGGACTTTCATTTGCGGTCTCCAGCACGCCCTCTCGATAAGCTCGTGGTCGGCTCTGCATCCACATCCACGTCTACTAGTCGAGGCTATGGCTCTCCCACCCCTCACTGCACCTCGTGGAATAATGGGCTCTGCCATTGGCCATTTGGAGAATGCCGCTTCCGCCATGTCTGCAGCTCGTGTGATGGGGCTCACCCAAAGGTTAGCTGTCCCTTTTGCAACCCCAGTCCTGTCGCCCCCTCCCCTGCCAAAAGGGGGCGTCTTTGAGCGGGAATATCTCCCGGTCACTTCTTGTGTAAATAGTGTTGTTCTTGTTTGCTTGACCTACAGCACAGCATGGCGTGCACAGCATGGCGTGCCCTGCTTGGTGACTTTGCAGTGTCTAGGCTCAGCAGGTACACCCAGTGGCCCTGTTCCAGTTCGTTCTTTTACCCAGTTGGCCCCTGTAAATGTAGTCTCCGGTTGCAGTTGTCCTAGTTTGAGGCAGAGTTGCGTGACTACCCTGATCAGGCAGAAGCTTCCTATGTTCTTACTGGACTTATGGAGGGATTTCGCACTGGCTTTGAGGCGTCATCAGTTTCCTTGCGTTCAGCGTCTGCTAACATGTCTTCTGCCCTTGTTCACCCGTCAGTCATAGATGCTTACCTCGAGACAGAGGTCTCGTGCGGAAGGGTGGCAGGCCCGTTTACTGCCTTGCCGTGCCCAGAGTTACACATCAGCCGTTTTGGGGTTATTTAGAAGAACAATCAACCTGGTCAACGGCGTTTGATTCTTGATCTCTCCTCTCCTAAGGGTCACAGCGTCAACGATGGCATCCCCAAGCCTTTATTTTCAGTGCACTATGTGACTGTGGATTCTTTTATTGAGGGTATTATGGCTCGGGGCCGGGGAACTCTTATGGCCAAGTTCGATGTGGCGAGCGCCTACCGCAATGTGGCCATCCATCCGCAGGATCGTTCCCTCCTGGGGATGAGGTGGCGTGGTAAATATTACGTGGACATGGCTCTTCCCTTTGGACTAAGCTTGGCTCCATACATTTTTACCGCCATTGCAGACGTGGTGGAATGGATACTGACTCATAACTATGGGGTTACTTTCCTTCGTCATTACTTGGATGATTTCATGACATTGGGTCCACCAGCCTCTCTGGTCTGTCACTACAATTTGCAGGCGTGCATCCAGCTGTGCTCCATCCTCGGTCTCCCCCTTCACTCGCATAAGCTGGAGGGCCCCACTACACACCTATCCATCCTTGGCATTGAGCTTGATTCAACAACACTTCAGGCCCGGCTGCCTGAGGAGAAGAGGGATCATTGCACTGTTAGATACATGCTCAGCTAAGTATTTTTGCAAACGTCACGAGTTGGAGTCCCTTATCGGTCACCTCCACCATGTCGGTAAGATTGCCTCCCAGGGGAGGACATTTCTCCGCTGGATGATTAACTTGTTATGTACATTCAGGCGGGACAACTACCCTATTCGGTTAAACCAGGAGTTTCATCAGGACCTGACTTGGTGGTGGGAACTGTTTCAGAGCTGGGATGGGCTCAGTTTCTTTTTGATGCCTGCTTGGGCCCCACTCCTGGACTTCCAATTCTCTTCAGATGCCGCAGGCTACCTGGGCTTTGGAGCGTTTTTCAACAGCCAATGGTTCTTTGGTGCGTGGGCGGTGTCAACCTTTATCTATGGCTTATAAGGAACTGTTTCCGATTGTTGTGGCAGCTCATTTGTGGGATTCCCAGTGGTCTACGCTACGGGTCGAGTTCCTATGTGATAATGAGTCAGTGGTGGCTGTATTGTCATCAGGCACCTCCAGAGATGCCGACTTAATGGGTTTCTTATGTTACTTGGCACTGTTGGCGGTGCGCCATTCCTTTTCTTTTAAAGCGTCATCAGTTCGTGGAAAAGCTAACCTTGTTGCGGATTCTCTCTTCCGTTTCCAGCTTCAGCGCTTTTGGCACCTGGCCCCACCATGGTTCTTACTCGGGTCACAGCTTCCAGATTGGGGCGGCTACAACAGCTGCGGCTCGGGGTGTTCCGGATCACCTCATTAAGACCCTAGGCCGGTGGTCGAGTGAGGCGTACCAACGGTATATCCGCACACCTATTGGCGTTCTGACCTAGGTGTCCAGTCAGCTAGTTTAGCAGGTAGTGCTTTGACTTCACGTTTAGCTGGAGTTGGGTGCCTCAGATCAGGTCCCTCTGGGGGCTGTGGCTGCATGGCCACTAGCGCCCATTGCTCCGGGTTATCTAACCCGGAGGTCCTTTCGGCATGACGGGCGGGGCTCGTGGCTGGGTTGCAGGTTGGGCAGGCTTATGGGGTGTTCCACCGACCTGGGTTTGGGTTGTTGGTTTCCGTCCCCCGATCCTTGAGCACCCAACCTCCATTTGCGACACAGGCCTTAAATAGGGTTAAATGCAATTTAACATAGTTAACGACCAGGAGCAAGTTGCACAGTTTGCGTGGCGTGGCGTTGCCTTGCGTTGGCGTGGCGTTAGGGCTTATTAGTAGGGTGGGGGGGGGGTGCCTGCAGCATTTGTAG
>BLAZ01001118.1:339666-342166 GCA_014633955.1 Acropora tenuis
CGTGGCTGGGTTGCGGGTTGGGCAGGCTTATGGGGTGTTCCACCGACCTGGGTTTGGGTTGTTGGTTTCGGTCCCCAGATCCTTGAGCACCCAACCTCCATTTGCGACACAGGCGTTAATTATGTTATAATTATTACCTAATTCAAGAGTAAAATAGGAGTTCTACAATGTTACAGACTACATGAAACTGGCTATGTGTAATTTCCTTGCATGTATTTCTTCATAATTTTTTAGCTGACCTAATTTTACCAGAAGTCTCATTTCAGTAAAATTCCAGTAGAAAGTCATCAAACCATCAGCATAGAACATAATGCCAAAGTGAAGAATTTTAATCCTAATTTGAAGAACATGATGCAAATTGTTGTTTTGTATTCAACTTTAATTGCTAGCTTTGTGTACATGTTGGAGTTCATGGCCTTGCTGACAGTGTTCAATTAGAGATGTGTGCACACAATGATGGCTACAACAGACCTGATGAAATTGGTCAAAAGTGTGACCATGGTTGCTGTGTAAAAGGTGAGTTTTTCTGTCAGCATATCTAATGGTACCCCTACAAGGTTTAATAATATTAAAATAATATCAGGAGTGAAAATGATCATCTGGATGACTGGATTCCTGAGAAGCACTATTGTTTGTGACAGACGTTTCGACAACCTGTGCGAAGGCCATCTTCAGAGTCAAGTGACTTGACTTGAGTTGACTCTGAAGATGGCTTCCGCGCATGTTGTCGAAACGCCAGATGCCAACAAGAGTCCTTTTTAGGACTCTAGTCACCCAGATGATCATTTTCAATCAAGGTGTTACTCCTGAGTTCAAACCATTTTCCTAAAATAGTATCATTAAATGATACTATGAATAATTTATCGCTGCATTAGGCAACGCCATAACTTTGGGAATGCCTGTTGATGTGAAAACTAGTATGTCTTACCATATGCTAATGTCATTACAAAGGCAACATGTGTCCTAAGTTATTTTAAAATCCTGACTGCTACTTAGACTAGAGCTGAACCCACGACCTCCAGAGACTTTGAAGCGTACAGGGTATGGATGCTTAGCAGTGTTCTCCTTATCAGGTGGTAACCGGTAAAATTTACCTCCTCAAGCAACAGTTCTTACCACGTGCAACCTCTTGAAGGTTTACTAAACCTATATAAAATGTTTTAAAAAATACCGGTTAGGGATGGTCCCTTACCTGCTGAGCTAAAACTTAGGGAGAACACTGCATAGACGTGACACAAAGGGAAATAAATACTGCACTGAAGTGTGCTGTGAACCATGTGTTGTACTGAAAAACCTGCTGTTTAAAAGATGAGTATGATTTTGAGTGACAAGAATTATTGAACTATGCAAAGCAAGGATATGACTGTATACAGATGGTCAGAATTCTGTGAAGTAAGTTTCATATGTGGGGTCGGAAATTTATAAATGAGAAATAAACTATTTTCTCTTATTAATTTATTTAGGTGGGGAAGAATGTTTGTCGACCCCCTTAGATTTGGAAAAAATTTGTGCAGAAGTGATGTCTGCCAAAAGTCCCTGCCTTGTGGGAATCTCTGATGATGCTGGCAGGTATTGAGCAGAAGCTTGTCATTTTGTTGTTGTTGTTTTTTTTTGTCAAGTTTTAGGATTATAAAAGTGAAGAGTATGCGAGAAAGGAAGAAAAAAAATTGTACTACTTTCTTTCATTTTAATTTTTCAGGTTTCTCTGTGAATATATCTACTACAGGTCTTTGTCTATCAGGCAAGGCACCTGCTCTTTTATTCATGTTCCTCGGGTTGACTCTCCTTACAGCTTGGAGGAATTGGTTGAAACTTTGAGACTTGTGATCTTAGCAATGCTACAACAACTTAGGTAGTAGATTATGAAAATAATTATTAAGCAATATTGTTATATTCAATAATAACTGTTACATGTTATGTAGGCTTATCATTAGTTTTTGTCTGTACCATGTGAAATTGGGCATGAATAGTTATTTTACGTATACTCAACTTAAAGTTCACTTTACCCATTGTATCATTACATTAAAACATTTACGCAACAAAAGACAATGAGATAAACAACCAATAATCATTTCAAGCTTACTTATTCCGTTTAATTTTGCTTGTAATGCACATAAAAATATTGTAATAACAATTTTTTTTCCCTCAATTAAACATTAAATAATAATATGTAACCTATAATATTAAAATGAAATCATAATTCTACAACAGAAATTAACTTTAATTAGCAATAGTAATTTCGTTTGTTTGCTTAGATTAGAGGGAGAATTTAGGACTATCTTAGGGTTCAAACTTGTTACGAAATATGAAATTTAACTTCATTCTTTTGGTAGTTTTATTCATTCTATATCTAGTAGAATTTTTGGGGACCAAAAGACAAAAAAATTATTGCCTCTAGAGTTCAAAAATAAAGCTTCGCAAACTAACTTCTTGAATTTCTCAATTATTTTTTGTGACCAGACTCTGTATTTAATGTGGCTCTATACACTATTTTACAAAG
>BLAZ01001118.1:440964-443464 GCA_014633955.1 Acropora tenuis
TGCATACTTTTAGTGGGAATTTTATTCTTGCTAATCTTCACTTTCAACCCCTTGCATGAAGAAAAATCCAAACAACAAGCTGTATTGTCTATACCAATTTCAATAATTTTTACAAATAGGCCAAAATATTACAAATATATTAGAAATCCAACAAAATTTTGTCACAGATGTTTTTGAATAAGGGCAGCAAAAATGATCTCATGTCTTGCATTTAATCAAGTCCATTACATATTTTATACTCTTATGCTGATGGTTTACAAACTACATAAAAAATAGTTGTCCATAATCTTGACTACGAATAAAAAATAAAGTGAAAAAGGTTGTGAGTGTCGTTAATTTTTCCAGGGTATAACACTATTGTAGTTCTTTGTTTTGCTGTTTCTCCTGGTGTGAGGATCGAAAAATGGGAAATTTTATTCATAAATACATGTAAACGAAAGAAAACATTTTTTCCAGAACGAATTTCATTCATTAATAAATAAATACTAAAAATAATCTCATCCGCTATACTGTGTCACTTTCCACTTGTTTCTGAAGTTTCTGGTAAAATATGTTGTCCAGTTGTCTTTGTCGATACCACACCACAGAGGAAGAAACCATTAACCCCAGAAGCATTAAACCCTGTTGAAAGGAAACCAAATAATACAGTCAAATCTCATTATTATCTGGACTCGTAGGGACTGGGCTGAATGGTCGGGATAATCAAGAGTCTGGATAATTGAAAATATGAATATTAATGAGCCAAGAACAAAACTGAATAACTAAGAGATGAGCATATGCAATTTCACTTGGCAACGAAAAAACTGAGCCAATCAAAACTCAGTACAAATTATGCACTGTAGTGGTTATGCACAATTGAGCATGAAACACGTTCAGGTTTGTGCTTTGAAGCCTAACAAATTCAGTCAAAATCGGAGTTTCATCACAATTTGAAGGAAAAAAATAATGTGCATTTGCAGATACAAAATGAGTGATTAATATTCATAAAAAACTGGGACCAGATAAGTGAGTCCAGATAATTGAAAAATCTGAACAATTGAGGTCTCACTGTACTACTAAATTCTGTAGCTCGTTCAGCCATCTTTAAATAAGGTTCATATGGTACTGTACTGTTACATTTTCATATAATATAAATCTGTTGCATGGAAAGCCTTGAAATCTAATTTCATAATGGGTGAGTGACATAGGGATTAGCAAGTCATGCATTCAGCTATTATGCCAGTGGTTGCCATCCTCGATTTCCTGTTTGCATTATTGTGTGGGGTTGTGTTGTCCTTCATTTCTTCACCAGTCTTCCTTTTTCTTTGTTTGAAGAAAATTGATGCAATATGTGGAGGTTAAGACATGATGGAGTTATAAAGCACTGGTACTTTTAATGGAGATAATTTGTTTGGCTAGAATTCTTGACTGTTAATTTCTATTGACATTGACTTCCCTATAAAAAGCACACCAAGCTGTTCCCTAGTCGCAGTTACAATTTTACAATAATTCAGATTAAAAAAAAAAAAAAAAGACTTCATCTTACCTCAAAGATCCAGAATTTTTTCTCCTCCCACTCTATAACATGTGGACAACTAAAGAAAATAACAAGCCATTTTTCATTATACTGTACATTGGCAAATAACATACATGTACAAATCTAGGATTAGCATTATTTCTACAATGTTTAAATCATGATCATTGCTTTGGGTTAGGGATAATCCATTTACTAGGATGATTTGTCTCTTGGGCATTTAAAAGTTCAAATAGTGCGTAAGAATCAGCTGTTGTTTTCGCATTAGATTGTCTCTGTCTTACTAAGCCATCATTAATCACATCAGCATTAAACTCTAAGTTAAAGACAACAGATTTTCTGTCTTTGATTGTTACTAGAGAGCTTTAGATCCAAGAAAGAGAAGCAAGTGCCAGTTTTGTCTGTGAGAGGTCTGGAACTTTGTTTTCATCCTGATCTTTGTGCTCAGGTAATTTGTTACTTTAGATTGAAGACAACCAGTTTCATGTTCTTTACCCAGGTTTTTTACATGTTTGCATGGAAACAAATTGTGCTATGACTGCAATAATTCTGAATATGGATGACACACTGGACATAGATGACGTCAATGATTTTTTATTAGTTGGAAGCACAAACTCACTTTTGTAAATCTAAGATGACTTTTCCTCAAAATTTAATTGTTGATGAGTGGTTGAAAATGAGTTCATGGTCTGCGTTACATATCACATATCATGTCATGGACACCCACGCATGTGGACTATGACCAAACCAGCAAACCTGTACCCTTCGTTCTCATTCTCCAATCTAAAGCTCTCTAATAACATAATGCTCTGCAACCAGCATTGAGCACTTTTACTGCATGAAGACTCCTCCACACCCACTACAGCTAATGAGAATGAACACACTCCAGAGGCAATTTCAATGAATCTTTCCTAAATGTTACATACCTCTTATAACATTTGATATTTGAGACAATACAGATAGTAAGTTGAATATTTCCACTCTCTT
>BLAZ01001118.1:515713-517202 GCA_014633955.1 Acropora tenuis
AAGTTTCAGATACGTGTCGCCAGGCAGAGAGGGAGAGAAACTTCGGCCTCCAGACCATATTTTGAAAAAAGTTCTTTATTGGAAACTCCAATAAAAATTTACTATAGAGTCCTCAAATAGCTATCGATAATCATCTAATATAAATAGTCTGTTGACCCTTCTTCACCCAAATGCCCTGCCATCTCCAATGAATATCTTCTAAATCGTTCAGGTATACTATAGCTCTTGATCATCCAACTCGAAAAATGAGCAATATTCTTGCTACTCCAAGTCCTGAGGACATCTTTATCAACACCGGATATTTCGTTAGTCATACATTTCCTGATATAAGGCCTCGACTTGGTGTCGACAGTATCCTGATCACCAGAAAACTTACGAAACTCGTGATCACTCCAATCAGTAGAAGGAGTAACAGATACCTGGGAGGCAGGAACGGTCGACGAACTAGTATTAAGAACAGGCAAAGTAAATGTAGTAGGAACAGAGGCGGTAACAATGGCAGAAGAAGCGGTAACTGTGGCAGGAGCAGCGGTAGTTCGAATTACCACCGTGAAAGATTTGGAAAGCTGACGTTTCGAGCGTCAGCCCGTTGTCATTCGCTCAGTGACGAAGGGCTAAGGCTCGCGACGTCAGCTTTCCAAACCTCTCACGTTACTAATTAGATTTTTATCAACTCGCTTGATAGGACCAAATTTTCATGTTTCACTCTCCTACCGACGCAGCACGACCGTGACAGTTTGTTTAGAAACTAGAAATTCATTCAGCATAACTATTGTCTTTTTTAATCATAAAACAAATAAATGATTTAGTTTCTAAGTTTATAAACGGTTGTGCTTCGTCAATGAGAAGTTATTAAACTCTAAAACGATCTGGCAGCCAGGCAGAATATCTTTTAATTTTACAGTCTTAACTCGCGTTTGATTTGACATTTTTTTTTCTTCGGTATCGACAGACTACTCAAGGTAAACGTTTTGTTTTTTCTTTATTAACAGTTTTCAAATTTATTTTCCGACATTGGCGGAATTATGGGTATGTGGATCGGCATCTCAGCATTAACTTGCGTCGAAATTCTCGAGCTGTTGGCTTTACTATGTTGCGAGGTCTGGAGAAAGATCAAAGGAAAACAAAGCGTGGATGAAGTTCGGCCTGGAGACAGCCCTGCTTAGAAAGATAGTTAAATAGGGTTGAATAAATGAGGTTTAACAATCATTCACCACTCTTCCTCCCCACACGAAATCTCCTCCTCTACCTATCCCCCAAACGCGTGTCACCCAGCTCCAATACATGACTCGCAACAGAAACTCTAATATTGCACTCAGAGAACTTACGGTCGAAGGGGCGTAACGTTCATATAGGCTCGTACGCCCGTGCTGTACAGCTAGAAAAAAAATTCTTTGTAACAGAGTTCAACCGTCTAAAGGGAAGACGTCTTGTGCTTTGCTAGTAAACGTTTTTACCTTTGTTTTACCCCATTTTTCGTTGTAGGTTA
>BLAZ01001119.1:7035-9535 GCA_014633955.1 Acropora tenuis
GCCCCCCCCCCCCTCCACGTTAAAAAAAAACAAACACAAAATAAAAACAAATGCAGAATAGAAGAAAGAACACAACCTGCCAGGCAACTATAATGCTTGTATCTGTTTATTGGAAAAAAAATATATACATTAATTGCTCTTGTAACTCACGCTCATATACAAGGGCAACCTTTGCAGAGTAATACAGAATGAAATCAGGCTATGAGTTTATTGTTAGGGCTGATATAATGATAATAAGAACTTTATTCAGTCAGAGGGTTAATCAGTACAGTAGCCGATATGGAAAACGACAAATCAAGTTAACTAAAATTATGTCAAAACTACAATTACGTCAAAATCAAGTTAACTAAAATTATGTCAAAACTTTTCGATGAGAAGGGAAAACTTGTGTATTCGGGAAAAAAAAAACCAATAGAAAAGTGCAACCCGCGTACAGTCCCCAATCGAACGATATCCCACTATGTTGAAGTAGAAAAGTTGTCACCACTGCAAAACGTCTCTTCTTAAGACACAGAGGTAGTGTTGTTCAAATGAAATCAAACAATAGCCTACTTAGCGTTTAAAAATCAAACGACTATGTTGAAATTGCGATCGATAATTTAGCAGAACAGATTAACCATCTTCTCCCTCAAATATGATGGTAGAATTTAACAAAAAAAAATTTTATCCCGCGAGTATATCCCTATCATACATGCTTTCCTCCATCTCTATCCCGCTGCGCCTCCCTACACTGTTATTTTCAAAGAGTTAATTTCACTCCAGTGCTGGAGTGAAAAAGTGGAGTAAAATAAACGGAGTAAAATTTACTCCCAAGAGTAGTTAATTTAACTCCACCCAAGAGTAATTTTTACTCTTACTAGTTAATATGAAGTGAATTTTACTCCAAAAATGGAGTCGTTTTGTACCTTTTTTTTTTACTCCTTTTTTGGAGTTAAATCTACTCCTTGAAAATAACCGTGTACGATTTTTTTTTGTATATTATTATTTTTACATTGTCCGTGTACTTCTACTTTCATGATCCGTTCAAATTGTCATTGAAGCACTGTATATTGTAGTCGTGAGGTCTTAGAGTTGTGTTGTCGTCCTTCGATAAGCAAAATATTTCAGTCATTTCTAATCATAAGAGAAATCCAAAAAATAAATTAATAAATAAATAAACTGCATTGAAGTGGTTTTCAACAGGCATCCCAAGCATTGGTGGATTAATAGCAGGTGAATAAATAAGCAAAAATAATATCTCGTTTCCTCTCCCTACTTGGGAATTTAAAGGCACGTTGGTGAATGGCATGCATATTTATTGCATATCATTCATTCATAATAATTTAAATAAGCGTTAGTAAGTGTGTCCTTACCTCTTATCGGTTGTGGCAAAAATGAAGACCGGCGATGAAGGTCATGAAGTGCTTCCCCTGCTCTACTCCTCAAAAAAACAAAGTGGTCTCTATTGTTCTGATTCCATTCCAGTTTCGAATGTGATGAGGAATCCGATTAAAAAATGTGATGAGGTGTCCTACTAAGCACGATAAAATAATCAATCTCACGAAAATGTCACGCGTTAGAAGCAAGAAAATTGCAAACGACAATTTAAAGCAACAGTTTAGGCTGTAATGTGAGCCATTAATTTAGCATCTGTAGAAGGCCTGTTGGTCAAAAAAAAAAAATCTGGGTCTCAATTAGATATAGCATGACTTATACATGAAAATAGAATTCGATTTTTCTTTTTTCCATCAAAGCTTTTTTTTCTTTTTTTTTTCCCACTTCGTCCGCCATCTTTCTTCTTCCAGCGAAAAAAGTTGAGTAAATTTAACCCAAAATATTGAGTCAATCGATGCATCCATGCTAAACAATATATGTGGGTAAACTATAGCAGTATTGCTGAGGAACATTAACTCAGGGGTTTGAGTTCCTTTGACTTATTAGTGCGTAATTATACTCGCGTTACAGTAAAAATTACGCAGCAGTGAGTAATTCTACCCCTTAATTAACTCAGTTGTAGGGGTAAAATGCATCCATGCTGACCCTTTATTTTGAGTAAACTGATCAACTACTCAGATTGAGTACTACATTCTTTATTTTTAGTTAAGGAAAGATCATCGCTCTCGAAGTGAGTTTGAACTAAAGTCCTTACAACGAGAATTGAATGAATAATAAAATTATACATGAAACACCACTTTGTGTCCCCGTTGTGACGTCACAAGTCAGCTAATTTGTATAAATCAAAGTGTTGAATAACTCGGCAACGAAGAGTGCTATCACAGCAAATGGCAAGTATGTAATGATTTCTAATGATAAAACTTGCGCTCTGTTACGTTTGTCTCAGCGTAACGCTCGTAATTTCGCCAGCCCGAGTGATCTATTGGAGACGCGGTAGGTCAAATCTTTATTTTAGTTTATTTGATTTATTTATCTTGCATGCCTTGAGGAGGGGGATGAATAGGTGTATGTAAATCCGCCGATCCGCTAAAATTAATAGCTGAATAGGTCGATCCGCTCAAAAAAT
>BLAZ01001119.1:19535-22035 GCA_014633955.1 Acropora tenuis
AAAACAACTAAAACCAAAAGCAAACAGGTAATAAAACTCTATCGGCAGAGGTAACAATATCATTTTAAAGATGAGTTCTACAGTCATATAAGAGTAAAAAAATAGACCATTTAGTCTGGGAGCATATGTTCGAAATCAAAGTCCCGTGGGCATTTTTTGCTGAAAGCAAGCCACTGCTCTAGGTATGTTGAGGCAGCCCTAAGAAACAGGAAAATACATGTTGCCAGTTGTGCAACCTGCTATGGGGCTTTTTAGGGGATGTTTTAGAAACCCCCCTTAGACCATTCATGAAAACAAGGCTACGGCATAAAACATACTCTAACTTCGTTCATTATGGACAAAATGTCAGCAAAATAGCAAGAGAGACGTAAATTGATGTTATTGTTGATATCATGAACACATACCTAAGCACCATTTATCACATGATTGGTCACCTGACTGAATGAGCATGGAAGTGAGGGTAGTTTACAAAAATAGGTTTTGACTTTTGGAGGTCCTTAATATTACTTTTTCTGCTTCATAAAGCTTAAAAACATAAGAAAATGTTAATTTTCAGCTCACACTAGTCCGTTTTTGCTGCTACGAGATGTTCAAGGAAACTTAAACATCATGGAAATAGGGCCAGACAGGAGCCCATCAAATGGAGCCTCCATCTCCCACACAAGCCCTTGGAGTCAATCCTTTCCCGAGTAGATTTATAAATAGAACTGTTCCCTGAGGAGGTTTCGCACGCTGATAAAGGAAAGAGCTAATTAAAATAGAGAAATGATAGCAGGCAGCAGGCGCATTCATGCGATTCAAGCGCATAACAAAAGAAAATGGTTCTATTTATAAATCTACTCGGGAAAGGGGTTGATTCAAGAATTTAATGGAGATGGAGGCTCCATCTAATGGGCTCCTGGGCCAAAGTGTTGTTTTGGACATCAATAGAGGAGATGCGGAAATGGTTGAAACCATCAAGTCTTTAGATGTGATTACCCGGATGAAGGCATTTGATGACAGCCATGACAAGATCCCAGAATTTCAAGTCTTTCGCCAGTACATGAGAATGGTCATGTTATTTGTATCAGCGGTTAGAACAGGAGACTGGCTTTTACATCTGACCGCGCTTAAATCGTTCATGAAGTATATCCTTGCGCATGATCGCCTAAATTACGCAAGAATGATCCCCTTGTACCTTGCAGAAATGGAAGTCTTGCCAAAGTCAAACCCTGAAGTCTATGAAGAATTCCTCAGTGGAAATTGGGTCGTGAACAAGTACCAGGACACTGCATTCTGTGCAGTTGGAGCTGACAATGCTCTTTAGCATCTCAATCGGAAGGTGAAAGTGTCAAGTGGATTGGTTGGGATCACTTTGAACCCAAATGCTCCAGTAAATTTCTTTTTTGATAGCTCCTGAACTTTACCAGCTATCGGAGCAAGCCAAAAGCATGGCAGGAGTTTCTTTTTCTGGGGAAAGATCTCGTCACCATGCTCTTACAACTGCTGTGTTTAGCCGCGAAGAGAAAAGTGTAGAGAAGCTGCTGACCACAATGGAAAGTTTTACCAATCCGTTTGAGCAGGAAAGGAAGCGACGCGTTATTCAACCTGGTAACGAAAGTCGTGATGCCAGAAAAGGTCAAGAAGAATCTCTGTGAGCAAGGTATCACCGGGGAAAGATTATTTCAAAGATATGTAGAAGAGCGGATAACAGAACAAAAAGTCACCGTCTCGGACCCCATGAAGAAGCAAAAGCTCTCCACCTGTAAGACTGCAGGGAAAAAAGTCAAAGTAAGAGATGAGAACAATACTGTAGAGCTGAGCGAAGATAGGGATCTGTTTGCGAGAATGATGGTGGTATGCAAAAGTCGACCGGACATTGATATCAAAGAAGCTGTGGGTACCTATGAGCTTTCCGTGGTACCAAGATCACTGTTTAGAGCTGATGGAACATTGCTTCACTCCTCCCGCAGAAGTGCCTTGATGGATCTTTTGTAGAAGTTACGCGTAGATGCACATGAAGACAACGACACTGGTGTCGATTGGAATGATCAGCATACAGAGGTGCAACAGAGAGTCTCAGTTGTAGATGCCATGGCGGAAGTTCAATGCCTGGACAAATCTGGATGGGTTAAGAACTGTTCACATTTGGCAGATCATTTCACTAATCGCATTTTCCAGAAGTTTGGTGAGAATGACGAACTCCGGTGAATTTTTGATAGATACGGCGTCCCATTTTCTCTGAGAGAAGGCACACGCACTACTAGGTTGGGGGAGCAGAATGCTGTGTATTACCACATTACCCCATCGACGCACATAGTGCAAGCTCCAATGAAAAGGCTCCTTTCACATTCCAAGACAAGGATGGAGCTGGCGGACTATCTGGCACAGAAGACTATTGAAGATGGGGCTCACAACGGAAGACAGGTAGTTGTAGCATGGAGGTCAGAGTGCAACGGGACAAGAGAAGATTGTTTTACATGCTGTTGACGCCACATCAAGAGGTGCGACTGATCTTCGG
>BLAZ01001119.1:59070-61570 GCA_014633955.1 Acropora tenuis
CACTCGTGCATAAGCATAAGCGCAAGAAAAACGAACATGTTTGTTTTTCATGTGCTTATGCTTATGCTTATGCGCCAATGAGAACAGCATAAGACAAATAAGTGGGTTCGTTCTTCTGGTTATGCTTATGATTATGTCGCGGGTGTTCTCACTTGCTTATGCTTCTGTTATGCTTATGTTTGTGCCTATGCTTATGCGCTAGTGAGAACCACGAGCAAGTTTTTCAAACAAAACAAAAAGAAAAAAAAAGGCCACGTTTTGCATAAGAATCAAATTCAATTCCCAAAGGACTAGCTTGGACAACTAACAAGGCCACCCTTCTTTTGTTTAAGGACACCAACATGACTGCCCTGACGCCACGTGAAAACAATTGAAAGTATTGATGGCTGAAAAAAGAATCATAGCATTAACCGAAACAGTTACAACAACTTCGGCAAATATTTTCTTTACGCTATGTTTCTTTTGGACAACTACACTTGTTTAAGAATTTCGCAGCTGTCTTTGTGAGTTCATTACTGAAATCATGCCATTGGTCGTTCATCCTTCCCCCGTATTATTGTTAAGCAACCAGTTGACAAAATCTCCAAACCAAAAATTAAACCACCTGAGTTCCAGAAAGAGCTATAACTGTCAATACCTCGTATAAATAAAACATAAGAGAAACAAACGAAAGCACTGTCTTGCAGTTGTTCTATTAAGTTCAAGTTGGACTAAATTTCGGCAGCCTGTTTCTCGATGCGAGTCCTGATAAAAGACGACAATTCAAGGTAGTTTTTTTTGTATTTTTTCTGCTGTTGCTTTTTCCACCATAGCCTGGAATAAGAAATGTTCTTCGCATGAAGCCTTTTTCTCTGTTTAAATATTACTTGTTTTTGTTTAAACCCAACAAAAGTATTTCTTGCTGTTATTTTTTTGTTAATACATATACACATATATATAAAAGGCAAAATTTGATTTTCGTAGAACAGTCCTCGATACATAGAAAAAGAGCGAAGTATATATCGTGGATAAATTTTAAAAAAACCGCAAATAAAGTACAAGTTTATCCCTACATCCCCTAATGAGTGCCGGATGAGTTGGCGACCACGAAACAGGCTTGTAGGTTGAGGAGGAAAAAAGTTATAAAAATTACTTAAAATATTCATTCATCTTCAGGAAATTAAAGATTCTTGGCCATTTAATGTTCTTGTTCATTCGTTATTCTTTAGGTCATTGTTTTCTCATTCAAACAGGTCGGGTGGGAAGCCATTGTAAGTTTATCGCCAGCAGTGAACTCAAATTGAATATTAAAAGAGTTAGAGACTGTTAGTTTGACGTGTTTTGTTTTCAAATGCACACAATTGTTAACTGTAAATAAACTCTAAATTTTCAATACTGCACTCAGCTTCAATTTGTGCAGCATTAAAAATTCCTCATTCATTGTACAGTAAGCGTGTGTAAACACAACACTCACAGTCTCTAACCCGTAAAAAAAAAATGCTGCCCAGAGTCCTGTGATACTTGCGGCTCTTCAACAAGAACTAACCAATGCCTTACAAAAAACTCTGTATCAAAATCAAATGCTCACACTGCGACACGGTTTCTATCGGCGAAACTAGCAGAACTATTGGATCCAGAATAAAAGAACATACCAGAATTGTGAAACAGACGGTTTTTTCACATTTGATCAATCATAACAAAACATCCATCCATAGATATCTCTGGAAAATTGGCCTTTTAAGGTCAGTCTTAAAAAGCCTGCCTTTTATAACGAATCTTAAAAGGCTGGCTTTTTAAGGAATCTTAAATAGCCCGCCTTTTACTGAATCTTAAAAGCTGCCTTTTAAGGTATACAAAATCACAAAATCTTTTCCCAGCTACTGATAATGATCCTAAAAAGCTTTGTCGACTGTCTTTGTCTTTTGTGTTTGACTTGACTATAGCGTTGTCGTCCGCTAATGAAACTTCACCTTTATAAGCTACGTATATCCTCTTCAGTGTCAAGTATTTCTCGACAGTTGGGCAGTTCTTGCGTCGTCAGTAGTTGCAGAGTTACTAAGTCTTTCTTTTTTTTAATTATTGTGCTTGTCTAAAAAGACTTCATGTTGTCAGCGCAACCGTTAGTAGCTAAGACGCTCGGTTTGTTTGTTGAAAATATTAAGTTTTTGACTCCTTGACAAACATTTCACAAACTGAATATTTATGCCTTGTTTTGCTTTGTGTTTTTTCGGGGGGGTTCAAAAGAAAGGTGCAGAAGATTTGTCATTCGAGAGAAACGCGTCCGACATTGGCCAATTATAATATGCGAATTTGCGTTTTTTTTTGTGAGTGCATGGCCAGAGTTCACCAAAGAGCTTTCCTGTTCCCACAGTACTCTTGTGCCTTTTCAGCTTTGCTCGTCAATGATGAAAATGCACTACTGTCATGCAAAGTGTACTTCAACGGCATTGTTCTTTATTACCTTGAAGTGAGAGCTTTTGATATGCATATTTCCTGTAAATGTAACTATATATATGTTTCA
>BLAZ01001119.1:88983-91483 GCA_014633955.1 Acropora tenuis
TTTTTTATTTTTTTATTTTTTAGCAAGATACGATCGAATCCCCGGAGACCCAGGGGCAGACGGGTTAGGGTGGCGACGAAGGAAAAGTGAGGAACGACGAGGAGAGCCCCTGGGAACACAGTCCTGACCAGTTCCAAGGCTCGCAGTAATTCTGGCTTGTGATTGGTGCTATATTTTCTGGCACCAATCAGAATCCAGAATAACCCTCCAGTGTTTGGAACCCAGAGGCTCTCTTCGTCGTTGTTTACTTTTCTGCTTTGACTTCTATTTTCCCAAATTGACAATTTCCAAACGCCCTTACGATCTTTCCCTGGATAGGCGCGATTCGATTGTGCTAACATAATTTTTGGCCTAATTTGACAAAACGAGCATAATTGTTAGATTTCTTGTCAAAAAGGAATGCTAGCATAATTTGTACTTTGAAGACCGGAAGTACTAAAACCAGGCTCAAATCGTAATGATAAATTGACTCCAGATATAAAGTATGCTCTCCAAATAAACGATCGGCGATGTCTAGGGCCTAGTTGGGGTATTTTTTTTGGGAGAAGAACCCAAACGGAAAGTCTACAAAACCTTGTTCCCAGTCACACTCTCATAGTTGTGACAACGAACAAAATGGCGTCCGCCACTCCCGAAGCAGTGTCGGAGAATTTTCAGGTCTTACAAGGACCCAAAAGAGCTGACATTGCCAGAGATCGGATACTTCAAATACTAAGGCAGCATACAAAGTTACCAAAGAGATTTACTAATATAAGAGGTTAATAAAACTCACTTTTCTTACTGTTTTGCCCATTTTTTGTCGAGCGTAATATTGAAAAAAAAAAAAGTAGCAGAATTTTGAAAAAACGAGCATAACTTGAGCATAATTTGGCTTAAAAAAAATTAGCAGTGCTCCTAGCATTATATGTCAGTTTTACCAGCTCAAACGATTCGAGCCCACCCTGAATCTAGGAGGATCGAAGCGATGGGCGCAACCGACTCACATGTGACAAGATCGCTTCGTGGTCGCTCTTCTCATAACGCGTGTAGGGGCCTCCGACTCGCGGCTTCTACTGCACACAGGCTACCGAATAGACCCCTTTTAATGTGGTGAAATAATAACACGGTGAACTGGCTACTCTGTACTTACCAATCACCATCCAAACAGAAAACCGTATCCATGTCAAGTAGGAGAGACTCAGCATTAGGAATATGTCAACGAACACGGTCAGAAGTGGGAGCACGGGAACACCAGGAACCATGAATGGTAGTGGGGTTTTATTCTGTGGCAACCATAGAAGGAGCACAGTAGTACCTATCAATAAGAAACTTATCACCACTAAAAGTAGAACGGCCCACCATTTTGCCATAGAAAGATGATGCAATCCCCAGGTAATTAAAGCACCGAGTACCACGAAACCAATGCTACTGGCAACTATGGCAATCAGCGCTAAGGAAGCTGTTGTTTCTGAGGGCTCTCGGGTTTGACGGCCTTCTAAAAGCGGGGAGTCTTCTCCCGATCTTTCTTTGCCGTTGGTTTGGTTGTCTTCTCCTGCTTCAGAGATTTCCTGCTTGCTCAAACCCACAGTTTGTGTACTGTACCTGAGTACTATAACACAAATGGCAACAACGGTGTATGCCATTAAAGTGCCAATAGACAACATCTCTACCAAGGCGTGTATGTCGAAGATGAGGGCAAGAATTCCAGAGAGCACACCTGATACCACTGTAGCAATTAATGGGGCTCCTGTTCTGGGACTTACTTTAGCGAGGAACCTGGGGAAGAACATTGTCAAATTAAGTATCTTTTTTTAGTCAGTCTCGGACCGCTTAATAGGAGATTCAAGCACCTACATAAAACACGAGTACCATTTTTTTTTCTTGCAAAACTCGTCTCACCCAAAATTTGAGATTGATCTGAATCCGATGAAAATAATTTTTTTTTTATCCTTTGCAGAAAGTTATCGTGGCCTTTTTTCCAACACAAGAAAATTTTTTTCCTAGAAACATTACAAGAAAAAAATATAGTGTTTTTACATGGATTCCCTGCGGCTATGGTAACTGATTACGTCACAATAATAAGCGCATCTTGGTAACCAATAATTGATGTTTCATATGATTCCATAACCCTGCTGATACGTATCGCAGTGTTGCATTGTCAATCCATTTAATATAGGTCTTGAAAATGTTAAAACTGGTTTTAGCGACCAGTTTTTCATGCCACATGGTATTGATGGTTGTCACTCACATAACCAGCCGCCAATATGCATTAATTGAAACAGAAGAAATTTGTAAAAAAATGGAGTTCAATTCCCCGAGGATTGTTTTGATCCACCACCATGGTCGCTGTCTCTTTGTTTAGGTCCTCTTGAAAACGACCAACAAGTATTAACAAGTAGAATTTTTGGCTTTCAAAACTGGGTTGATTATGACCCCCATTATCAAAAGTTCTCGCCATAAAACGGCAATGAAAACTCCACAAATCTCCATAATTAATTAGCACAAACTACAGCTTTGCAAG
>BLAZ01001119.1:98983-101483 GCA_014633955.1 Acropora tenuis
GAACTCCATTTGAGACTTAATTAAAATGCGATAGATACTTAATTTTCTAAATTTTCGGACTCGTTGTTAAACATAGAGGGCATAATTGAAACGAGTTCTGACATGTAAAACACAAGTTTTCAGTCCTTTGGGAAATGAGAATATTTCTTCCACGCAAGTTGAACAAACTTTGTAATGTACCTTGCAATACTTAGCGAGACATATGATTACAATCGCTAGTAAAAATCAAAACATTTCCCACTCGTTATGTCATACTTGATTCATAGCAATATTTAATGCACTTCTCAAGGCATTTATCGCACCATAGGTGAACAAATCTATGTTTCGCTTATAAGTAATTAAGAGTCTTTCTACTGGTAATCTCAAAATGTCAAGATATCATCATGGGAAATGGTGAAACAAAAACAAGTTTGAAGAATCTTAAAAATCAAGGGTCGATATTTAATTTGTCAACCGTAAAATTAACAGACGAAACCGAATTTCTTGACAACGACTGATTCAACTGTGCTAGAATCTCTCTTTATGTTTGGTTTCCAAAAAACTTCGCGAGACGCTTAGTCTATCACATCTTATATTCTGAAATATACCTCAGGAATGTCAGTGGCTGACGGCAATGGTGTGTTGGAGTTCCCGTGGTACTTGTGTTGACATGTGACATCTGTTGACAATCAAGTTTCGGTAGCTTTTCCAGACTAAAAGATCCACAATTGTTTTGATTTTTTTTATTTATTTATTAATTTTTTTTCACAGAAAACAGGTATGGAGTGCTTGGAAATGACATTCCTTTAACTCTAACCTTCTTTTAGAGCGGCTGCAGATATTTACGGATCAAAACAAACAATATTTTTCTGTCTTGACCTCGAAGGTCACCGGAACACAGTATTAGTGGTTGAAACGTCACGCACAAACATTTGCTCAGAGATTTCTTTTAATCAATTTTATATAATTTGACAAGTAAATGACTAATGAGCCGTAAAAAGCCCCTTAGTATTGAGGCAGGTGGCATGTGCAAAGAAATGAGTTATTGTTCCGGTAGCCAGTCCCACAGATCAAAGGGCTAGATTGTGCAAGCTTTGTTCAGTCCAGTTTAATTTTGCTTTGCTTGTTTGTTTTTTGTTTTCTTTTTCTTTTTTTTTTTCGTTTTGATTAATGTTTGTGGTGACAGCCTCAACTGCTTGTAATGGTTAAGAAAACCCGAGTATTGCAAAGTGAAGAGGGAAATCTTCCCTGTGGTGTGCTCCTGTCGTTATAGATGTACCTGACCTTTCACTCAATAAAATGAGCACCGTAATTAGTGATTCTATACAACTATCCCCCGAAGGGGAGGTGAATAGTGGTGGATATATACCGAGACGCGAAGCGTCGAGGTATATATCCACCGCTCTTCACCGACCCTGAGGGGGATAGTTGTTTTAGTATTTACCAAATCAGATGGATAAAAAAATCCTGTTTTAATTTCTTCTTCTGAAACTTTCGCGAAACAACGCGCCATTTTTCTTTCCGATCGCAAAACAGAGAATAGCCAAGGATATTCCGAGTTACGGGAGCCAATCAAAACGCGCGAAAATTGCTATCCACTGATTTGGTAAATACTAATAGGTCTTATCCCTATGAAAAAAGTCAAATGTATCCCGACTGGGATAAAATTTCGCATTTACTTCCCGATCATTTAGAGCCATTTTTTTGCGGTAGGTTTGGAACCGAAAGCAGAGATCGATATAAATAATATAACAAATCACTAAGTGCATGGTTCCTGTGGAAACTACAGTTTTTAATCCTGATCTTTCACATTGGTGGCTTGATCTCCGCAATACAAAACTGTTTCCTTTGGGATCATGCATTGGACATTGGACATTGCAACATGGTGACTACCTGTCCCGTTTTTCTGCAATAAATTCCGTATGCTTGTTGGCTTGTTTTTCATAGCAAGTAGGAAGTATAAAAATGTTTTAGTAAGCAAAATTAACATTCTTTAGAAGTTGTGACTTGATTGTGGAAAGTTTAACAAAAGTTTCATTTTTGTGAACAACTCATTCTATATATTTAACATAATTATTCACCATTTTTATCTCATTTGGGCCGCCAACCCAGCAGCAGGAGGCAAGGTCTGTTCTTCATTTGATGTCACAAACTGTTTTCAATTTAATTTTTTTTTAATAATCTGTTTTCTGGGCAATTTTTCACCTCAAGTGAAGAAAAGGCCCATGCCTCTTACAGCTCAGTCATGGTCCAATGCAAGTGACTCATGGACAGCTATCAGTTTTTAATTAATATTATTTTTTAATAACAATTTTCATTCTTAAGAGTGACAAGTTTTTGCCTTTGGGTGTACTGTTACAAGCTCTATGTGGAGAGATATGTTCATGTTTTGTTGTCTACATATCCCAAACTTTTGTGTCAAAATAGCCAGGTCATTAGTAAGGGAGGGCAGGGACAAAGCTCCACTGTTATTCAATGAATGTCCAATGCTAACTGAAGAAGTAGCAAACAGTTTATAATA
>BLAZ01001119.1:106483-108983 GCA_014633955.1 Acropora tenuis
AAAGTTAAATTGCGTGTTGGAGATTCCCCTTGGTGGCCAATAAGAGTATGAACCCGCCTGAAAATAATATAATAAATAATAAATGAATTAATAAACAATCAATAACTTGATGGAAGTTGATGATGGAATTTCAAACCACTTTGCATAAACAATTAAGAGTGATAATCATAACATTAGAAATATTAATACTAAAAATGAGAGTAATAAAAATAATAATAGTAATAATAAAATTATTAATAAGAAGGGGGTGGGGGAGGGATGTGGCTCGATCTATGAAAAAGAAAATGGAGAGATACTACTGCCCTGAGTATGGGTTCAGTGTTTGATTTTTACAAAAGTGAAAAATGGAAGAGAATAGGGCAATCAATGAAACAACCCAAGAAAGAAAACACCTCGGGGAAGACTGAGTCGACCAAGAGTATATCTAGAGGAATATGTTGAGTGAAAAGCACCTAATAATTATTATAAAAAAGTTGGGTTTACAAATTAGTTGGTTGAATCAACAGTCTCAGCTCTGAACGTATATCTGGCTATAATCCCTATTGCTTGAGTAGCGCTAACAACTGCGCGGATCATTCACTTTCATCAAGCTTATAACAGGCCAAGGGTAGGAAGGAATAAAAGGAATTAAAAGAGAAAAATAAACAAACAAACAGAAACATAGAATATACATTTGGACTAATATTAATTCCACTTTCACTGCTGGAAATATTTTTTTCTTTATTCAAAGGAGATTGAGTGTTTTCACGTGACATAAAAGGTGGTCCTGTTGGTGTCCCTAACTAATCCTAAGGGATTTTAACTCAATTCATATGCAAACGTTTTTTTTTCCTCTTACCTGCCTGTTCTTGTGTCCCACACACTCACAGTATGATCAAATGAGCCAGTCAGTAGTTGATCACCAGTTGTGTTGAATGAACAAGATATAATCTCTGCAGAATGACCCTGTGGGTGAGAAAGTTGCATTCACATAATAATGCTAATTTTGCAAGTGGCCATTCACATAGTGAGCTTCATTTTGTACAGCAATGGAGGGTGAGGGTGCCGTAGTTATCAAGTCCTTTTTGTACAACCCACAACTTTGCTGTTGTATCCATACTTCCAGTTGCCACTATAGTACTTTGTGGATTAAAATTACTGCTACACACACCTGTACACATAAATAATATTCAACAGGTTCATTCACTCAAATGGTGCATTACAGTACATTAACTTTTTTTTTGTTTTTGTTTTTTTAAGTAATTCCTTTTTTTTCCAAGTTTCATTTATAACAAGAATTTCAAGTAAACACAGCCAGAAATTGAGTCAGTCACAGGGCACTATTATACTACTATTATACTTCTGTATGACCTCGGTAGCTGTGATAACACTTCCCTGTATCAGCACTCCATAACTAAGCAAACGAAAACAGCACGTACTCTCAAAATTAATTGAAAAATAAAAATAACATAATTATCATGGGAAAAGTTACAATAATATTAATATAACTTATTGAATAGGGGATCTTTGTGTGTTTTTAATTGTTGTTGTTGTTCATTTATTATTTTACATATTTTACATTATGTTACATTGCAGAACTGACCAGTTGGTGTCAAAGAGACCTGTAGTTGGTGATTTATGGCCAGAAAAATAACATAAAAAATTACCAACAGTAGTATTGTTGCCACAAAAAAAATAAAAAAATTAAAAAAAACTGCCGAAAAAAGTTAAATCGCACAAATAATAATTATTAAGTTATATATCTATCAAAATTTGTTGTCCCTACAATAAAATACTACACAAGTCATGTCTCTCATACTATAAAACTAAAATTTATTTATAATTCATAAGGCAGTATTTGAGTCACATGTGCACCTCTGTAAACCCCAATGCAAATCAACTGGGGTTTATGAATTATTAATAGGTTGACCAATAACTTTTGATGCAGATCTCTACTGATTAAAATTACCATGGAAAATTCATGTAATGACTGTAATGCATGTTTCATTCTCACAGTAATTCATTGATACAGTTGTAAAATAATCAAAAATGCTACAAAGAGTCAACAAATTATTGCACAGTGTACTGTGTTGTAAAGTATAATAATAATTTATTTGAAGGACAATTAAATGTGATGTTGTTTACCTTGCATGTCTTGTCAAATGAGCCAGTGGCAATTTTGTCACTACAAATTCAAGAAATTGGGGAAAATGAAACTAAAAAGTTAATGTTTAGCAGCATCATAATTAAATCATAATAATAAGGGAAATAAAATATTAATTAAGGAAATCAGCATTGAATTCTGAGCAATGTTTTCTTAATGCTAGCAATAAAGTCATGCAAATTAGAATCTAGTAATAATTATCATTGCTCTCAATTAATAATTAATGGTAAAACAAGCATTAAAAAGTAGTAATACACCCTCCTGAACACTATATACATATGCACATGCACACTAAAACTGAATTGCAAAGAGTGGAAAATTCATACTGGCATGATCTGAGTATGCCAGCTTTGTATC
>BLAZ01001119.1:208931-213277 GCA_014633955.1 Acropora tenuis
TCCATCCCTTTTCTCAACACCAAATATAAGCAAACAAAAATATATAAATATATTTACTTCGTGTAATGCAAAATGTTATCATCAGTGCAACATTAAATGGCACAAACCACTGACCTTTGTCTATTCAAACAAAATCGGTTAATCACAACCAAAGAGTGGGCGAGGTTTCAAATTTCTTGCCCTTACTCATATCATCTACTCTTTCTCTTTCAGCCACGAGAAAAAAGGAAAAACAATAATTTGAGAAGTTAAGTTAAAGTCGATTCTGTCGCCGGCATGGCATGGCCTTTGGAAAAGAGGTGCTAAGCTTGCGGGAAAAATAAGGAACTACTGATGGACGCATCCTCCACTGCAATTGTTGGTGTAATCACGGAATGGTGAGGTCCAATTAGGATAACCCATCACTGGCCCAATCCATCTGCTGCTGCTTTGGCGGTTTCCTTGATACTGAGAACTCCCTTCGGCTTCCTTGAAGCAAAACCGACAAAGTTCTTCTGCAGCACGAGAAAGTCGACACAGGATCTTCTAAGTGTTTTCCCATTCACCACCTCTGTTATCTGTGTGATCCCAAAAATGAGTGTTCAAGATGGCGTTCAGGTCCAGCCAGTATATAAGCTTCTTTTTGCTTGGCACCGCAACTTCCCTCCGTTTTTCGAAAGCATAGGCAATACTGTAGCCCTGATTTGATTCGGCTATTTACCTCGATTGTTCTTTAGTATTGACAATTGCTGGCTCGATTGTCGTTGTAGTCTCGAAATTGCTGGTACCAAGCAAGACTGGTGCTCCATTCGCTGCGAGTAGGTGATGCTCCTAGGAAATGGAACCTTGCATTGTGTACTGAAGGTCTCAAGGCGTAACCTTGCTTTGAAAACGAGGGTAAGCCACATACAAACAAACAAAAACAGACAAACAAAAAAAGCCAATACAAAAAAAAAACAAAACAAAACAAAAGAAACCCATAGGAAAGACAAAGATAATAATAATAATATTAATAATAATAATGATAATAATAATAATAATAATAAATAAAACTTGATACTCCAACTTGTAGAGGCGCATTACATAGGTGCATCGTTTTGTACATTTTCAGCATCTAACAGGCTTCCGACTAAATTGCGTGAGATTATTTACAATATATTACATAGAATATAACTATGATTAAAATAATTCAAAAATAAAATATAATAACTACCAGTAGTAAAGCACTCATATTTCAAAGAATAGATGGCTAATGGTAAAAGAGTTTTGAAAACGGTCCGTTTTACATATTAAAGTGTCAAGCCTTCTTATTTTTCTAAGTCGTCTACCTTGAGAGCTTTGTGGAAGTAAACTGGTTAACTTGCGATTTTTGCTAAGGATTCCCTTAATACACTTGCTCGATAAAAGCTCGCGACTATTGTATGTGTTCACTAACTGTGTCGCAGTATTTAAGATGTAGAAGGATGACGCGCACAGCGCGTTTCTAACTACGTTCAAGCTCCTCAATTAGGTAGCCTGGAAGATGGAAAAATGGGCAGGCACATTCAACGCCTGATCTAATGGTGGAGCAGTAGCAGGACACAGGGCCCTTGCTACTAACTCTGACTCTCTTTATTGGCCTAAAAAAAATTACAGGCGTTTCGCTGGCTTAACTGTGATATCAGAGATGTGACCGTTCTGCTTCCTTTGTGATGGTAACACCTAGGACCTTGGCTGCGCTGACTTGCTCAAACTCTAAGCCATCTAGGCTTTCAGGTGTATAAAACGAAGGCGACCTCCTAATCTTTTCACTTATTAGGATTTAGCTGTATATGATTTTCATTAGACCCTGACCTGCTTGGTTGTACAGTTCGTTGGAGTGAGATTCAAACTGCTGGTGGAATAATCTCAGAAACTGTCGTGTCGTCAGCGAACTTCCAAATATAAAGTAATTCATCACATGGCAATTCTTATTCTAATTCGTTAATCATAAATAGCCGAGGTTTCAACCAGGTACCCTCGGGGATCCCAGCAGGTACATGCATCCAGCTGGTCCGAGGTCGATTTATTCTAAAATTTTGCAGCCTGTCACTTTGGAAATCGACAATCCAATTCTCAACAGTTGGCTTGGCTTCCGATGCTATATAGCTTAGCAACCAAGACATGATGGTCGACCAAATAAAAGGCTTTAAGAAAATCCAGCAGTGCAGTCTTTATAGTTGCGCCAGTTGCTTCTGTGGCGCCCAGCCAGGTGTGAAACATAGGAATCAGGACATCTGTGGTAGGAGAGCCTCTAATGAAACGATACTGAGCGGGGTCAATAAATGACAGAATAACAGGTTTCAGCTCTTGTTTAATGATGAAACTCTCAGCAATGTTTGACATTGTAGATGTTAACAGCGTAATAAATCTTACGTTTCGTTGAGAGGGAAGACATGAGCTGGCTGAGGCTGGGATCTACAGCACAAAAAGGAAAACAGAGCTCTTCTGAACTCTGGCATTCTTAGTGTATAAAGAATTGGATTGATAAGAGAGTTTGTGTAAAATAAAATGCCGAAAGAATACCTCAACCGCAAAGATTTTGGAATTAAAATTATTGGGGTAGTGTGCCATAACATTATATGAAGAATCCAGAAAATAATGTACGGTAGAGTAAGTAGTAAAGATACAACTGTCACAATGAATAATGTCTTGGTCAGTTTCTTCTCCCTGTTGGTTGCAACATGGTGACGAGGTTGATTCGCGCAGACAATTCTTGTGGCTATAGACGAGTAGGAAACAACGATAACTAAAAGGCAAAGCAATAAAAGTGAAACGTATGGGAACAAAAAGTCGTGGAATACTTCAATACTTAAAGGTTGGAAGATAGTTGAGAAAATCATAGCTAAAAAAAGCCCAGTTATAGTCCAAACTTTTGCAATAGTTACTCCGTATATTTTCTTTTTGATGAGGCGATGCTGAAATGGACGAAACGTTGCGTGCATCCGCTCCAAGGAGATAAAGGCAAGGCTTGTTACTGATGCTGTTGGAATAAAATGAAACCAAACATTGACAGCTTTGAGAGATGTAGGGTTTGAAGAGTTCACCGTCCAAATTTCACAATAGCCTGCCAAAAACCAACACTCAAGGATCCCACAGGCTCCAACAAACATATCAGCAACCGTTTGGTTGATAACCAGGTACATGCTACGCTGGCGAAGACTACGCCTTCTGAGGTAAACAATGATTATAAGAGCATTCATCGTCACCATAGAAACAGCCTCGATGCTGAACACCGTTAGCCAGGCAATGCACTCAGATGGGGAAAACGACGCAAAAGTTGCGTTTTGTTGCTGAGGATATTTGACCATCTGCGAAATAAAAGAAAAAAGGAGAAAAGGTGACGGATTATGATAGATTAAAAAATACGAAAAAAATAAAATAAATAAAAAAAAGGCTCTACCACCGTTGTATTGCAATTACAAGTAAGGCATTAAATTTGTTTAAATATCAATTAATTTTGGAAACGTCACTCGGCTCTAGGTTGTCAAGAGTACTTCGCACACCACCAGTGCATTTACGTTATTGGTGAACGAAGCTGGAAAGGCACAAGAGATAGATCCAAGCACGAGCTCTCACTAGTAAGGTTGTAGGCACCAACTGCATGCTATAAAACAAGAACTGGATCAATGATAAACTGACTGGACTTAGGAAACTGTACTAGTTTTTATTCTGGAGTGCCTTGTGGTTTCCGTAGTGTCAATGTGATTTTCAATTAATCTTATTTGACTTTCTATTGTAATTTATCAAAGCCTTGATGCATTTAAATGAAAAGGTGCTCTTTCCCTTGTTGTCTTCGTCATTCAATTACTTAAATTTATCGCACTTAAAACAGCGTAATTACTAGAACACAGAACCAACTACAAGAGCCCACAACGGCGATCCACAATGGCTTCCAACGACCCACAACACCTACACACATTACCTGCCGACCCAAAACGAACCAAATCGATTCCGTCAGTCAGTATGGGGACAAATACAGACACCATCAGTGCCACGCACTTGTGGTCAATGATGTCAACTTCTCAGTAAGACCATGAAGATATGGGTACTACTTCACTTTTGCGGTTTCCCATGAAAGCCTTGTAACTCAGATTTACAAGGGCGTTAAGTGAAACACTCTTTCCTATTTTCTTTTTCTTTTTTGTTATATTTTATTAATGTTATTATTATCTTTTTGTTGTTGTTGTTGCAAAGTTAGGGGTATCACATAATGTTGGAATAATGCAAAAAACCGCCTTTTATGAACTGCAAGGGTATTGAGGAAAGTGTTGGAACTGTGAAGAAGAGATCATTCTGTTAACCTTTAGTCATTTGTTATGACTCGTCTAACAGAAGAAAACACGACA
>BLAZ01001119.1:222862-227862 GCA_014633955.1 Acropora tenuis
ATAAATCTTTCATTGACCAAGCTAGTTCGGTCAAGATGGCTGGGTAGTGGCCTCGTTCTATTTTTGCGCTTTTATGGACCTCGACATCGTCTCGGTCCATAAAAACGCAAAAAGAGAATTCGGCCAATATCCAGCCATCTCGACCTCGCGCTTGGTCAATAATATATACTGATTGTTATTATTTTTGTTGTTGTTGTTATTATTAATGCTTGAATACTATGCAATGCTTACCATGCTTTCAACCGTTATTGCTTGATTGAATTTTCATTTGAAATGAATGTGGAATGAAAGTGTTGTGGTCCATCAGCGAACCAATGGATTGATGTTGATGTGTCTTAAATTGATCATCTTTGCTGATATAAGGTATGGGACCAGCTATGTATGGTATGGTAACGTTAATCAACAATAGCGCTCCTCTAGAAGGTGTACCTGTTGCCACATCTCTGAATATTGATTTGTTTGGAAGAAGACATTGCTTATCACATGAACCTCAAGGTGGATGTCATCTACTCTGCTATGCTAGTTACCACAAGCTAAATGTGATGTTTGAAAAGATAGCATTTAAGTTCAATAATTTTTGCAGTATGATTAATATAATAAACATAATGCCTCAGTTTTATCTGGAAAGTGTGTCTTTGTTTACAAATTTAGACCATGGAATTTGTATGTAAAAATACGTCTAGTCATGACATTAAGTATATCACATGGTGTATGAAAATATGAATAATAATTATGCCATATAGTGAGAATACCCTATCAGTTTTGATTTCATTTAATGGCTGTTATGGAATCTTAGCCTGCATTCAGGGCTCCTTTTGTTTAAAACTGCATACAAATGAGTGTAATGGGTCAATACAAGACAAAATGACTCATTAGCCTGCTTTATGGTGAAAATGATATTAATGTCGTCCGAGAAATTGAAACTACGGAAAATTTCAAGTGCGTGGTTGTTGTCTGATATATGGAAGTACTGATTTGCCTTAATTGATGGAGCTAAGTTCAGTTGGACAACTGCATGCTGAAACAATTGATTGACCTGGGTTGTTAGGTTTGTGAATTTTAGGTTTGAAATAAATGTATGAGGTCCTAGGAGTGGTGATGATGAGATTTTGAACGGTGATTGGTAGTTCTTTTTTGCCTATATGAGATGACCCAACAGCTCTCAAAGGTCGCGTCCATCCTAACTGTAACCCCCGTAACACCATGTCCAGGGGAGCGCTTGCTCAGCGGACTGCGATGCTGAAAGACGTAACCCTCGCAACATGATGGGGAAAGGCTGAATAGCCTCGCTATAGTGAGCATTGAGCACTCTTATGGCAATAAAGTAACTGTTAACAGTATGGACAAGATTATAGATATTTTCATACAGCCCCATGGAAATAAGAAAAAAAAATTCTTTTACTAACTTTCTGATTTCAACAAGAATGAAAAGAGAACATAGAGTATGCGGAAATAACCACTTTCAGTTAGGCGAGAAATGCGAAACTTTTGTTTTTAAATTTTTTGTTTGTTAATTTTTTTGTAATTTAACTGCGTTCATCTCTCAATGTCAACGCTTGCACTTTTTGGGGATTTCTTTCAAGTTCCCAAGTCCGAATGTGCCCCTACGACTATGGCTAAGCACGAAGTGCGTTGAAAGTTTCCTTTACTTTTGAATGTGGTTTGTTCCGATTTCTTCGCCCAAGATTTGCCTCAGACAAGGTAAAGCCCCTCTATAGTGTAGACAGGGCTGATCTATTGCAGTTTATCTTACATCTCGTTAAGAGCAAAAACCCGAGCAGACAGTTGTGGCAGGGATCTACCGTTGAAAAAAGAAAATAGAGCTCTTCTGAACTCTGGCATTCTAAATGTATAAAGAACTGGATTGACAAGAGTATTTCCACAAAATAGTAAGAGGAGAGAATAATCTAAACGGGCATGTGTTCTACCCCAAATCATTACTAAAGTAGGGAATTCAACTAATGCATAAATCCGGAAAATAAGGATTGGCAGCGTAAACAGTAAAGATGCAACTGTCACACTGAACAGAATCTTGGTAAGTTTTTCTTCTCTACCTGCTGCACCATGGTGATGAGGTTGACTTCCACAGCCAATTTTTATAGCCATAGACGAGTAAGAAACAACGATAACAAAAAGGCAAAGCAAAAGAACTGAATATTGCAAGAAAGGAAAGACGTGCAGTCCAAAAATTTGTGAAACCAAGCTAGTTGAAATGAGCCCAGCTGTAATCCAAACAATAGCAACAGCGGCTCCAAAGATTTTCTTTTTTGTGACGCGATGCTTGAATGGACGAAACGTTGCGTGCGTCCGCTCCAAAGAAATAGCTGACAGGTTAATTACTGATGCTGTGTCAAAGACGACCCATAGAACATTGATAAAGAAAGAAAACGGGTTGCTTAAAGTATTGATCTTCCAAAGGTCGCAATCTCTTCCCAAAATCCAACAATCAATGAACACGCTGGCCCCAATAAACATATCAGCAACTGCTTGGTTTATCACCAGGTACATGTTGCGCTTGCGAAGACTGCGCTCTTTCAGGTAAACAATGATTGTAAGGGCATTTAACGTCACTATAGCAACAGCCTCCATGCCAAACACTGATATCCAGGCAATGCACTCAGATGCAGAAAACAACGGGAAAAATGAGGTTGCGTTTTGTTGCTGGGAGTAATTACGCATCTGCGAAAAAAAGGAAAATGGGAACTTAGCCGTTATGATAGATTAACTAAAACTAACTACTGTTGTATTGTGGTACTGTAAGTTGAAAGGTCGGTCTTCCTTAATTACGACTTCTTATAAAAATTGAACTGAAACCGGAAAAAGTCTACCAAAAAAGAAAGGTGAATTAAATTTAGAATGAAACAGGAAGTTTACTTCTCTTAACGGGCCTTCGAGAATTTTGATGCTATCAGAACACAAAAGAGAATTTCAGCATCGTCTCCGGTCAAAATGTTATGGATGTATCTTCCTAAATTTACCTGCAAAGAAAAAACTGGAGGTTATTCTGTTTATTCCTGTTCCAGAGTAGCGTCAATCAAACGCGCCTTAAACTTGACCAAACTCGAGCTCAATTTCAAAGCAACTGGAAGAAAACGGGAAAATTGCAGCTGCAAGGAAACGCTTCCTTCGTTTGTGAGTCTATTATTCAAATTTAAACACTATCATAATGATTCATTTCCGAATTCCTGTTTGGGCATTGTGTCAATTCCTTTCTTGACACCTATTAAAAACGAGCTTTAACTCTTGCAGTAAGTGCCACTGACGCTTATAGCTTTTACTCTGTGTAACGCCAGATGATGCTACTAGTCAATGAGGAACCCCTCGGGAGTGAAAGGGTTAGGGTTAGGGTTTTTTTCTCATGCAACTGATGTTAAATTAGAGCGCGGAACAATAACTGAGTGACCAGTGAAATAATGTCTGTAGCAATTGATCTTCACGGACAACACTCATCTGTTGCATCATAGTATGCACGCTGTATATGATTGCCCACTTTACTTCAGTCTTTTTCAGCAGTGACACCACTTTTTATTTTTTTTATTTTGTTCTGATTTTATTTTGAATTTCCCGCACACAGTGACTACAAAGAGATGCTTTTTTGATCATCAGTATTTTTAGCAGCTGATCATTGTGGCTGTTCTGTGTGAGTGCTGATGCGTGGTTCAAACCTCTCATCAAAGTTCAGGGATCTCATCCAACTCAACCAGGTCATTTTGTCGACCACGACTATCACTGTCAGTTTTTTGGATCTAATTGGGAGTAATTTGTCTTTATATAATTTGGAGCTTTTGAATGGCATTTCACAACATCATTTAAGCACAAAGTGCATTGAAACTGCTTATATTATTTGCTTTGATCATTTTTCATTTCGTTGCTCAAAATTTGCTTGAGACAACGTGAAAGCCGTCCTAGAACAGAGAGAACTAGCGAAATAAACCTTGCATCTCGTTAAGAGGGAAAACGGGAGCTGGCTGCAGATGATATTTAGAGCGTAAAAAGGAAAAGAGAGATCCTCTGAAATCTGGCAATCTAAACGCATAAAAGACTGGATTGATAACAGAGTTTGCATAAAATAGGAAGCTGAAGGAATAATACAAAAGCGGTACACTGCTAGCGCTCATTAGTGATATCGAAGATGACGGCCTCAAATGAATCGTGGCGGAAAAGGTGAATTCTTTTCCTTGTTTTAAATAGGAACATGTTCCACACCGTTTTGTTCCACAAATTTTAACCCTCGGATCAGTGTCCTTTTGGAGAAATAGGAGTTTGGTAGCATCCGTTTAAGGTTTCTGGGTTGTCGCTGAGTGACTTTAGTCTTGCATAATAGTAAGGAGTTTTGGTTCTGCATGTGAAGTGGTTTCCTGACCAGCTGGGATACTTGTGAATTGTTGGGATTGTGAGTTGTTACCAGGCAAACAAAGTGTTATTTTCGGTAGCTTTCGGTAGCTTTCTCACTTTCTCAGCCCTTCTTAACTCTTCCGTATATATACGTATCAACATTTACTGATTTTATATACTGATTTTTATATACTGATAAAAGATAACACTAAAACAAACATACAAAGAAACAGAAAGAAAAGTGTTGAGTATTTGGCTACATGTAGGAAAGCAAAACGGATTTGTATGCCTTGTGTTGCGGTCGTGTATTTGGTTGTTTTCAATTCTTCAATAAGCAGATGGGGCTAGTAGTATTTTTCTACCAATATCAATCACAAAGAGGGCTGAACGTAACGGTACGCCATACATTGCTATAATGCACGAGTTTCGACTGATATCGATGGCCCTACGCTTTGATTGACATTAAGTTGGAAAAAGAAAAAAAGGGGAAAAAAAAGCAAGAAAAGAAGAATAATAAGAGGAACGATTTGCTCCAAAGAAATAAAAACAAAAACAAAGCTACCTTGTCGTTCTTCAACAGAATTTAGACCAAAGCAGGGAAATAGAGCTTTAACAACTTCCACCTACTTGAATGTAATCTTAAGGTAACCTGAAGAAAACGGGAC
>BLAZ01001119.1:232862-234347 GCA_014633955.1 Acropora tenuis
TTTCATTGTGGTACAAATACATCTTAACAAGAAAAGCTGTAATTTTTTTCTCCATCATCATATTTAAATAAACCAATTGATAAAGAGCTCTTTCGCATTTTTTTTCCCATGGCTCTGAAGTGATGCATTCTGTACAGTTTTGCTCCAACAATATTTTTTCCGAGCAGCAAGGAACGTTTTTAACGGTGTGACATAATGCTTGACAGAGTGGGAGAACGTACACAACTTTATGCTAAACTGGTATTTGTGTTAGAATAATTGTGGCTGGAAGCCTAGTAGTTTCTTCTAGTACCTCGTTAAATACTAATGATGAATATGCAAACATTGCTAGTAAATGGACTCGATGCAAGAAAATTTTCTTCAGTCAAAATTTGCATTTATAATTGTAATCCTAAAAAGAAGCGCTGACATTAAATTTCCTCGATAATTGTATCAAATTTCGTGTTAACACTAAGTTAAAAAAAAACAAGAGTGCCTTAACGACAATTTTTGACCCAAAAGATGACAATGATTTAAAAGCAATAGGAAATTGAAGGCCTCCTTAATGTTGCCAAAGACCGAAAGGATTAGACTGGTGATTCAGGCGACACCTTCTTGAATACAAATGATGACATCTCCATCGTTGAAAAAAAAAATCACCTTTGAGAAGAAAACATGAGCAGCTTCAACACTTTGCATAAAATATATGGCAAAGCAAACACCGACATCACTTTTTTTTCAGAAGGAAAATCTTAATAAATTTGCCGACTCTCCTGTATTTCTGACTCGACCTCAAGAGAAAAAGAAAAAAGAGAAAAAGAAAAAAAAAAGCAAGGAAAGAAGAATAATCGTAAGAAAAAAATGCTTGTATGATGAATTTTAATCCGAGACAGGGAAACTACGCCCAATCGCGAAATTTTAACTTTACCTACCTTTTCAAAGATTTTCTCCAAAGAAATAAAAACAATCACAGCAAAAACAGAGGCTACCTTGTCGTTCTTCAACAGAATTCAGACCAAAGCAGGGAAATAAAGCCTTAACAACCTCCACCTACTTCAATGTTATCTTAAGGCATTGCTTCCTCATTTTTTCCCGTTTTTATTATTATTTCTATTTTATTTTTATTATTTCTATTTTATTTTGTTTTTTCGTTGTTTTGTTTTGTTTTGTTTTGTTTTTTACGCAATAAATTAAAAGACTCAGTGGTCTCTGACTTGGGTATTTTGTCGCTTCCTTGTTTGGCGACTTCTAAAAACAAGATTTGTGCTTGTTGAATTTCAGACTTTAGATCAATAGTTTTGTGTTTACTAATGGCCCACAGAGACAGTCGAGAGGCGTCACCGCAGCAGATAATTATATTTGTAATCTCTGGGGGCGCAACTGAAAAGTTGCTATGACAACGTTAATGAAAACAAAAAAAAGCCAACGTGCGGTGTGTAACATTCGTCTTGCACCACAATGGGCGTCATTTCTTTACTAATGAAAAAAAAAAAAAAAAAAAAAAAA
>BLAZ01001119.1:258678-261178 GCA_014633955.1 Acropora tenuis
CGGATATCGATTACAGATTACCTTTACAGGAGAAGGTCGGCGACATTTCCCAGTTTGTTCACAAAAGGATAAAGGTCTCATCCTCTCCTGGATAAAATATTTGGAGGTACTTACCCACCACTACGCGTGGTCTAACAAAGAATTCGAAGAATTTCAGACCTCTTTTGCGTCAAATAAGACATATTTTATCCGGCTTTTTGGAATATTGACGTCTGAGGCCGGAATTTTTCGTTAGGAAATGTTATGTTGCTTACTTTATGTATCATGCTCCATTCTAAACCTAATAGTTCTCCGTCCTTTGGACTTCGCACTAAAAACTGAACGAAAAGCTTGCTAAAGGGAAGTAAACGAGGACACATTTGGCGATCTGGGAGGGAGAGGAGGGCATGTCAGTCCCCGTTTACTACTTTTTATGAGATAGAATTCAAGTCAAACTTCAACTTACAGGGAAGTCTCGTTTAACTTTCTAATTCTATCTGATAAACTGTAACCTAAGGACTGCCATGAAGTTTTCAAAGCAGAGAGGCAACTGAGAAGAAGCTGTATGTCTCGTGGAATGAGGTTTGAACAATGTTACATTAATACCTGTCTATTACAGGATCGCCTTGGTCTGTCTGGACATAGTCAGTGCTCCCACAGGATTATGTGGCTAAATAGTAGAAATAAACAAGACATTATCTTGTAGTAGCTTATTAGACCCTTCAATATATTCCTCTAAACATAAAAGGGGACAAATGATCCTCATCAGGACTATATCTAGGTATTATTACTGGTGGAACAGGGTAATTAGGCCTATTTGCTTACCTAGAGTGAAGATGTATTCATGTTATATCACTTCAAATACTCACTACTAATATTAAGTTGCAATAGTGTTTGTTTTCTCTGGATGGTAACCAAAGCCAAAAGCATAGCTAACTTCTAAGTAAGTCTTTAGGTGATAAACACCTATTGGGGGAAAAGTCTTCAAAAACTGCAACATATGGTTGACATCCCAAATGCCACAATATTTATGAGCAGGGGGTCTTCTTCAAAGGCCTCTTTGAGGAAACAACAAGCAACTGGGCGTTGGCTAACAGGGATTTTGTCGATCACAACAATACTGGATAATGCGGAACCGGCCATATTAAGAGGAGTATGATAGGTTAAGTAAAGTATACAAGAACTCCAACACCTCGCTTAAATCTGGCGAAAATGGAGCAATTTTCCTTGTACGACATAATATAGCCCATTTCTTAATATAAACTGTATACTGTTTCTGAGTGGCAGGTCTACATGAGTTGACAAGTACGTCAATAAATCTTTTCCCCTTTCCATGAAATGAGGTATCAACTGAAACAGCTTGAGAATCGCGACCCCATGAAACATAACGAGGTAAACGATGGTTCAGAGCTGACGCAAACAGGTCAATGGTAAGACCTGGGAAAATCTTACAGAGCCTGGAGAACATGTCATTATTGAGCATCCATTTAGAGCCTGGAGAACATGTCATTATTGAGCATCCATTTATGATCAGAATAGAGCCTTCTAGAAAATACATCCTCCTTAACATTCATGGTACCCGGTATATGCACAGCGCTTAACCATAAACCTCTCTCAATACACCAGTGTCATATTTTCCTGGCCAATACATCGCAGGCGGCTGACTTGCAGCCACGCATACCATTCACGTAGTATTGTCAATCTCTTCGCAAAACAAATAGTCAGGCAAATACATTCAACGTACAATTCTCTACATTGATATGAAGGGATCTTTGTTCCTAGGACCAAAACCCATGGGACTGGAGGGGCTCGCCAGTAGTGCAAGCAATACCCCAGCCGCTGTCACTACCCATGCCCAACATTATCACACCACCATTTCGAGTTCTTCTTTGGCAGCAGGACATAGTTGCATAAGAGCATCATGATCCCCTTGATTTCCTGATAAGGCTTATATCTTATCCCTCTCGATATTACGATAGTGCAATCTTCCAAACTCCACTCCAGGTAAGGCAGATACAAATTTTCCAATAACCTTAGCAACAAAGCGAATTCACAAATCTTCCCTATTCATAGCCTCAGTTCAGAGGGATTCTAATTGGTCCCTCTTCTCTTGAGTTAAAGTCACTATCATGAATACTGAAATTGAATTAAAACCTAGGAAGGTCAAGGACTGGCAAGGAATAAGCTCAGACTTCTCAGGATGGACATGAAATCCCAGTTGGAGGAAGAGCAGAAGTGCTTTCTTCCGTTTAAAAGTGATCTTGTGGTGGGAAAAGTGCACGGATAGCTCGTCCACCCTCAAGGACGACAGCTTATCGGAAATGTACAGTCCAACCCAGTCCGGTTATGTTCTCTTGTTGGAGGTGGGGGAGGGTCAGATTATTTGGTTTTGGTATTTAGGAAGGGTCATGCATAAGTCCAATCTGGGAAGTGGGAGGTTCACGACTTTTTTGGCCAAAAATTTCTAAAATACCTCGGCTCACCCCCCACCCAATTAAAAACGTACTTTCCCTAAGGAAAC
>BLAZ01001125.1:545077-547068 GCA_014633955.1 Acropora tenuis
TTGGAAATTTTGAGAAGTCAATCAGTAATTAGGAATAGAAAATCTTTGTCCGGCATCTCCGCAAAATCGACGATAACATGCGCCCAGAGTAGATCGGGAAGTGGCGATATCTGAAGGCGTTCTCTCTTGAATTCAGGAAGTCTTAAACATGCTTTCTCTACGCTTGTCGATGTTCGGAAACCAAAAATTCTTCCGTAGCAGCGATTTGGTTTTCACAAGACCTTGATGCGAGCCCGACTAATAGTATATGTGTTCTGTGGAAAATAAGGTTGCCAGATGTGTCAAGCGTTAAAACGTCTCTCAATTTCCCTAGCAGGCGAAAGTCAGCTGTGTCAACAGACAAGCGCTTGCCTGAAATATTCCATTTGCCCATTTTGATTGCCTCGGCAACAACTAACAAGGTCGGATCGCTGGCTCTTTGGAGTTGATCTCTTCTGCCGCCTTTTGCTGACAGCTTGCCTGAGTGGTTGACTTGCTCACATGGCACGAAAGGCATTCTGTTAGATTTTTTGCACCTCTCCATCACTTGACCTTGCTGTGGTATGGCTGAAACCTCAAGGCCCACTGATTAGTTCTCACGGGAGACGTACAGCCTGGGTTCTTGCAGATCGTTACGAGTGCCTCGTGGTCGTTGTAGACTGATGTACAAACGAAGGTGTATGCAGACCCAGACGAAAGCGGCATCTTTACGTTTTGTTTGGCTGTAACGCTGCTCTGTTTTCGTGAGTGGACGACTTGCATATGTGACGGTCTTCCTTCGTCTTCCCATGTGTTTGCCAGAAATTGTGTGCCAAGCAAGGAGGGCTTGCAGCCACAGAGACTTCTGCGTTTCACCAGACAGAAATAAGTTGTGACAGGTGCAATTATTGAAGCATTCAAGTTCCAAGACTTGCCTCTGTGCTTGCGTTTGAATAGAGGCTTGGTCCTCGTCGAAAAATCTCGGATAACCCTAGAACAGTAAATTATAATTCTCGGCAAACTTCGTACCTCAGCTGATGTGGTTGGTATTTTAAGATTGGCCACTTTCTTATTGTCGGGCGATGTGATATCGCAAGAGAAAATATACCCAAAAAATCCGATACTTAGTATTGTTGAGGGTTAGACATTTCTCTTGCAGTTTCTTAAAAACAGTGCTAATGATCAGGTTGTCAGTTCCTCTTGGTTCTTGGCAAAGGTCAGATTTTTGTAAGTGATTTTAGTTGCGCCGTCGTTGCCCTTCAGTGTCTCGCGGATCGCATTCTGGACATCTAAGCCGTACTTGAGATGCCAAAATCTAGGCGTTTGTAGCACATGAAATTATGTGGCTACTGAACGTGGTGATACATCTGGACTCAGGCTCTAGTATGAGCTGATTTTATTTTTGGTTGAAGTCCAGCTTAGTGAATAATTCGGCGCCGTTTAAGTTGCCAATAATCTCCATGATCACTCGGTTGGTGCAATCCGACGCATACTCAATTGTTGTCAGTCGCACAGCGACAATTCGGGACAATCAAAGTGCGAGGCCTTCAAGGTACTCTATCACCCCTAGCTCTACGCTGCGCCATAACTATAACTGCTCTTGGAGTTGTTTACGCACTTGGAAAGGGACTCTAATACGTGGATATCCCACATACATCATATCAGAGCCGTGGGGTTCTTCTTACACCTATGTTGTGCACAACTTTGATAGATCCACTATAGCATATATGTTTTCATTTTTTTTTCTCCATCCTGCCAGCACGCAGTCCACATATTCCGCACTAGTAGGACAGCTAAAACAGCCGCCCTACTCAACTTCCAGACAACAAGGGCTGAGATTTATTGCAAATTCACCAATAAATACCAACATTTTCATGAAGTAGTCCTCGTTAAAGTTGATGACAAGTGAATTAGGCTGTAGTTTCCACTACAGCCTATGACCAAGTATAGCATAATATGTGCGATACGAAGTTTAGCATATATTTGTATTCTGTGCGTTTTGGGATCCGCACATGTGCAGGTGGTCATGTGTC
>BLAZ01001125.1:678029-680529 GCA_014633955.1 Acropora tenuis
CCAGAAGCTGCGAAATGATATCAAACCACTCTTGAGTTTTTAACAACAAGTTATGGCTCTGTAAGGCTCTGTGAAGGGTGTATGCTTTGCCTTCCACATTGCAAAACTGCAATACTAACAGGTAAGGTTTGCTCTCTATACAAATACCATAAACAAAAGGGAAATAGGGATGATCCAACTGTTTTATCAGTGATACGTCTTTAATAACATCAAACTGTGATGACAAATGTTTGTTAAATTGTTTCACAGGAACTGACATTCCTCTGTAATACATCTTGTAACAGACGCCAAACACCCCACCTCCCAGTAGTAGTGGTGGGTCTCTCCACCCATTTTGACTCATCTTTTTGCTGAGACTGAATAGAAAAGCAATGAAAGATGAATACATTAGATCTTTTAGGTGTCTTCAAACTTTATGGCAACCCTTCAGGACTTGATATAACACCCCATAATACTACTCAGTTGCTTTTAACCTTTTTGGTCATACCAGATACCAAGCATCAGGGAAGTAGGGAGTGTGTTTGCTGTTCTGACCACTTCAAGCGGTTTGGATTTAAAAGTTGAAAACCATGTGACATGGTTTAACATCAAAAAATCACTCATAAAGGCAAAATGAAACCCTCTAAGTGAAAAAAAAAAAATAGCTTAGGCTCCCTCAAGTCTAAAGACTATTGTAAAGAATAAGTTCTCATTTCTCAAATGAGTACTATAAATATATGACAACTTACAATGGCTGCTAAAACCTTTCTGAATTAGTGGTTCGAGTTTAGACTTTGAAGAGGTTCGACGAAATGAAATAAACATTAAATGACTTTCCTACCTGTTCAAGACAATGTAAGGTTTTCCATTTTGCGTATTACTTCCTCGCAAGATAGAGCAATCGTTCATTCTTTGCCATTAAATTTGCCGTGGTCCTTAGTTGCTCATTTTCAAGTGCTAACACGCGCTTTTCTCGGTTTTCTTCTTTTTTCGCTGACCTAGCCTTTCTCTTTCGCTTTCTCCTTTCGTTCTGCATCGTTGCCCTTTCTTTTGCAGTATTCTTTCTCCAAACAAATGCGCTTTTTTCCTCCAAATTGTCTCTTGCGGCAGATATATCGCTATTCGAGCTGAAAATCTCCGTGTACACCCGATTCACGCAACCCCTATGGGTGATACCCGCTGAAAATGCACCGTAGTACGCGGGTATCACCCGTGCGAAGTGTACTATAGTATTACCCACAATAGTAAACTTTATCCGGGTAATTTTTACCAGGGCGACGAAGAGTAAAACTAGGATTTATAAATGTGCCGAAATTAAATAACTCTCACTTCTAAAGGAAAGCTCAGCGGTGAGAAGACATTGTTTCCAAATTCGAGTGGATAATCACGCTTTAAAAGGCTAATATTGATGAATTTCTCACTCCGATCGTGTACTATAGTACACTTAAACCGGGTAAGATTTAATCAAGCGAAGAGTAAAAATTGGATTTCTAAACCCACCACAATGAAGTAAGTCCCTCCTCTAAAGAAAAACTTAACAGAAGAACAAAACATTTCTGCCCAATTCGTGTGGATAATCGCTCTTTAAAACTTTAAGGCTCCTTTCGGTGAATTTTTCACTCCCATCATGTACTATAGTCCACCTTAGACGGGTAGTTTTTACACCGGCAACCCAGACTAAAAGGCTGGATTGCTAAATGTCCACAATTAAATAAGTATCCCTTTTAAAGGAACCTTTACGGTAGAAGAAAACATTTCCGCCCAGTTCAAGTAAACAATTGGGCTTTAAAAGGCTATTTTCGATGAATCCATCATGTACTATAGTATGGTTTAGCCGGGTAATTTTTACACGAGCGACCCAATGTAAAAATTGGATCTTTAAACCTGCCACAGTTACATAAGTTTCTGTTTTTGAGGAAAGCTCAGCTGTAGAATAAAACATTTCTGCCCAATTCGAGTAGTTAATCGCGCTTCAAAAGGCTCCTTTCGGTGAATTTCTCAGTCCCTTCATGTACTATACTATAGTTTAGCCGGGTACGTTTTACCCGGGCGACCCAGAGTAAAAATCTAATATTTAAATCTGCCACAATTTAATAAGTTTCTGTTTTTAAGCAAAGTTTGACTGTAGAAAAAACGATTTCTGCCCAATTCGAATGGTTAGTCCCGCTTCAAAGACTCCTTTCGGTGAATTTCTCAGTCCCTTCGTGTACTATAGTATAGTTTAGCCGGGTAATTTTTACCTGGGCGACCCAGAGTAGAAATCGGATCTTTAAATCTGCCACAATTTAATAAGTTTCTGTTTTTGAGGAAAGCTTGACTGTAGAAGAAACGATTTCTGCCCAATTCGGGTGGTTAATCGCTCTTCAAAAGGCTCCTTTCGGTGAATTTCTCAGTCCCTTCGTCCACTATAGTGTAGTTTAGCCGGGTAATTTTTACCTGGGCGTCCCAGAGTAAAAATCGAATCTTTTTGTTCTCAAAAACAAGCGGTAATTACTCTAATAGAAAAAAAAAGGAAATAATC
>BLAZ01001127.1:27736-32736 GCA_014633955.1 Acropora tenuis
CTTTTACCGTCTTGACTTGATAATGGCATAGAGTAATGCCGAAACGTGACTTGATAATGGTGTAGAGTAACGCCGAAACATCGTCCATTTTTAGAATTTTTTAAAATGTTTTTTAAGAATCTTTTAGCGTTTAACTTTTTCATAAAATGTTTTTCCAAATCGCTCCTGTTACGTACGTTAAAATTCAACTTGTGAGAGAAAAAAAATATCATTTTGATATATTTTACCAAACGCTGTAAGAATTAAGGGAAAAACTTATAATCTGTATGAAGCAGACTGAAATGAGGCAATTTTCTATTCTATATAATGCACTAAGCAGACATAATAAGCAATGGTGCCAGCAAAGTCGTAACTGGTCTGAAAAACTCTTTTACCAGTTGTGCCATTAGAAAGGAAGAACATTGGGTATGATATACAGTACTCATAAAAAAATTGTTTTTCAGATACAACATTAGCCCAGTTTTGTTTGAAAATTCACAAAAAAAATGTCATTTATTTTTAAACTTCTGAGAAGAGTCATGCAAATTCATGTTAATTTATTATTCCCAGGGACTCAAATTTGAAAATTGGGTTTGGAGTGCACTATAAAAAGAAACAGAAAAATGTTGATGTAAGTGGCACAAGGTGTCCTTTAAGGAGGAACATGATATTCAATGAATGAACTCCTGGACCTAGTAATATGCTTCATATGCCCTCTATTTTTTTAAATTTTGTTTTGTGCTTTAATTTATTATTAACAAATAAATTAATTTATTAATAATTTATCAGTGAAACTGGTGATAAATGTAATGTTCACCTTAATGTCCCTCTGAACCAACCTCTCAAGTGGGCAGAAAAAGTCACCATAGCAACTGCTAGTACATATCTTGTTTGTTTTTTTTTAAATTAATTTGTTTAATTTTATAATCAACAGATTGAAAGCAAGAGTAATTTTAGCAGTGTTAGAGCAAGTACTTGTGTTTGTAAAGGTAAAGCAACAAATAGTCTTCATTGTTCTTTACCGATCATTCTTGCCTTAGTTCAGAGATTTTGTGGTGAATTACAAAATATTATAGTAATTTTTTGTGAACAAAAATAAAATGCTTTGCACAAATATTTACTGTCATGTTTTGCATTTTCGTATGTGTCGATCTTTGCTATCTTCTGAAGAAACGTTTTTTTTTCTTTTTTGCTGTTAACAATAGTGGGATTTTTCTCTTTTGGGTTTTACTTCAAATAGTTAATATACATATTACAACATTGTTGTCAAACGATAACAGTGAGCCTCCTTCATCACTTAGTCTGTCAAATGAAATGGAAAAATACCAGGCATCAGGAATTGTCTGTGCCATATCTGGAATCGAGAAGAATTGAGACCCACTATTTGCTGCTTTTTATATTTTCACCTTGTGCTCAATGGAAATTGTGGCACTGAAAAAGGAATGCTCATAGTCCAGTTGCAGTAAGGAAACATTTCCTTTGAACATGATAGCATGTTTTTGTTCTTTTTTCCATCTTAATAATGTTTTTCTTTCTTAAAAGGAAAATGGATGTATGAAATCCTGCTTGGCTCCAAGGGAATTATGCAGTTAGGGTGGGCAACATTGCAGTGCAAGTTTACAAACGAGGTTTGTTGGCATATTTTCAAGAAAGATAGGCATATTAAAAAGAGAATAATATCATGAAATGTTGAACAACAGAAATCTAGGATATCTACAAACTTTACGCATTTAATCTTCTTCTTTCTGGCAACTAACTGAAATTAAAAAAAAAGGTAATATGAATAAAGAATAGTGTGTTAGAATGTAAAATGCAGTACTGCATTTCCAAATATCTATTGCAGCATTAGACTTAGATAGAAATGCTACATTAATATTATTACTATAATGATACAGTAGTTATAATAACTTATTAGTATAGGTAATAGCATGACTTGTAGTGGTATTTGGCAATAATACCGCGAGTGATATTTCAAAATTGTCCAAAATGCCATGAGGCGCGAAGGCAAACAACATGAAACAGTTCAATGAAAGTAATTTATAAATCACGGCTTTTGCGGTCACTGCAGCGGTGGTATAACAATGCAACCTTGTTATACCATCGATTTTTGCTGTTATACCACTATTACGCGGAAATAGTGATGCTATAAACCAATCAAATCTCCGAAATTTCTCGGCTTATATTATAATTATTGTTATTATTATAGTATCAAGGGACCCATGCTTTTAATAACTAAGTTGTTGTTTACAGGAAGGAGTTGGTGATACTCCAGACTCTTTTGCTTATGATGGCCATCGAGTGAGAAAATGGAACGTCATGACTGGCAAATACGGAGAGGTACAAGTTTCCGTCCTTGTTAACTTTCAGCCATCTTTGGAACTGCTAAAACTGCACCTAAGTTCAAATGTCTCGCACACCTCAGCACCTTTAACATGCAATTTTTTTATTTTCCCCTTTGACCTCAAAACTTGTGGAGGACAACCAAAAATAACTGTCATTTTGACCTGAGAAAAGTTGTTATGAAACAAGTTGATAACAGTAAAAAAGATTGCTATAAAACAAGTTGATGAGAGTAAAAAAAACACAGCAAAAAGATTACGAGGCTGTGGTGGAGTTTCTAGTGTTAGTCCGTCGGTTTTCGCTCTGATGAAGGGCTAACGTTCGAGACTTGAGTTGCGTTATCATTCAACGCCAATAATTTCTCCCGAATCAACTCGTTTGATTCCAAGTTTTCGTCTTTCACTTACCGAACAACAAAGAACCACAGTTTCTTGAGAAACTAAACTTTTTATTTTAATCCATGACAGAGAACAGAGAGGTTCAATTTTCTTGATATGACGTCACAAACTGCTTTTCAATGGGAATTGTTTTGGAAAAATGTCTCAAAAATTATTAAAATGATTATTGTTAAGGAAAATTTAATAAGTTAGTTTAATCTATTTGGGAGGGGGGTTGCAATTTGCAAAAATTTTTGGAAACTTTTAATTGAGTACACAGCAATTTATGATATCACTTCCAAAACAGATCCATGCCTCTGTGCCAATTCGTTTTAACACAAATTCTACAAGTTCAGCAGAGAATAGAAAAAAAAAAGGGAAAAATGTGGCTAAAAATTATTGAACTAATTAACGTTAAGAAAAATTTAGTAAGGTCAATCTTATTCGGAAAAACTTTTTTGGGGCTTAAGAGCACTTACACAAAGCAAAGAAAGCTACAATGATCTGTTATTCACTTGACAAAAGACTTGATCCTATATGAAGTAAATTTTCGATGACATGTCTTCTGTTTAGGAATGGATGGCAGGTGATGTTATCGGATGCTGTATCGACTTGGACGAGGGCACAATCTCGTACAGCAGGTTTGACTGTTACCCACTGCACTATTGCAAGCACATTCATTTACTTGGCTATCGCGCATGCGTATTTCGGCACAAAGTTCACCTCAGTCTCTCTTTCAAAGCGAGTCTAAGTGCGATATTTGTGTTGCGGTAACAGGACATATGCATGATGACGCCATTTGACTAAAAGTACCAGAATCTTTCAGGTTTTGCTTGTCCCATGCAAATTAGAGCTGTTGTTATTTTTACCCCACTGCATGAGAGTACAAAATTTAATTAAGAAAAGAAAAATAAACTGGAGTGTGGTAGTTAAAGTCAATTATTATTCAACTTTCATACACTGTACGAGTTCCAATTTTCTGATTGGTTGATTTGTACCACGTGACCCTGGGTTATGACCGAACAACCTCCTTGACGTCAATATCATGGTGTAATAGCCGTGGTGTACATTCTATACACAACTATCATTACGCCATGGCTTTGGCTGACTCAAAGTTTGACGATTTTTGCTTACAGTGTATTCAATTTGAATAATAAAAAGGTTAACGCACTCATTGCTCGTGAATTATCGGGATTTACCTGCACTCGTTCACTAACAATGAACTCGAAATTTTTCAATACCGCACGAGACCGCCGAGTGCGGTATTGAAAAATTTCTCGTTCATTGTTAGTGAACTCGTGCAGGGAAATCCCGATAATTCACTCGTCGAGTGCGTGATCCTGTAAATAACGCCATCGTGAAAGTTACCTTTTACCTGTAGTTGTAATTTCAACATGAATGAAGACTGATATTCATTACAAAGACTTCGCACATAGACTCGCTTTGAAATAGAGGCTGAAGTGAACTCGGAAATGGCCAAAAGTATGAACCCGGTGTGAGGATGTAGGCCGAATCGACCGTGGGGCGACTTGACTTGTTTCACAACACTTGTACGTTACTAAAAGTCATTTGTATTTTGTATGTAATTCGCTCGGACAAAGAGCTAACGCTGACGAAACGCCAGCTTCGTTTTCTCTTCAAGGCGAAAATTTTACCTCTGTCAAGTTGTTTAATATCAGATTTTAACATTTAGTCTGCAACTATTTTCCCTTGGTTTCCCAGAAATGGCCTTTGTTTGGGCGTAGCTTTCGACAACGTTCAGTTTGGTCCCGGACAGGCCTATTTCCCGGCTGCTAGCTTATCGTATGGAGAATCATGTCAGATGAATTTTGGAGCAGCCCCATTCAAGTATCCTTGGAAATATATTTTTTAGGTTTCTTGTTTCCCGTTGTCTTTAGCTTCCTTTCAATTCAACCATCTCTTTTCAATTTTTTTATTTATTTATGACAATCTGTTGCACGTAAGAATATATTTAAAAAAAAAACTACAGTTAAGACACAATACTGCACTGTTCTACAATTTCGGTTTAAATTTTGGCTGCTCGTGGTGTCATACGTGACACAAGTTTTGTTAGTTCTCTACTCTGTTCCAATTCATTTTTTGGGCCACGCATCTTCATCTCCTTTTGAAGTTGTTGTTTAATTTCGTTGGAGCCAAATGCTTTGTATCTTCCTTGACGGCTTTTGAAACTAGATTTCCTATTGATGGTTACAAACCCCTTCAGGATCCTCCAGTATCAGATGTCGCGAAAGCCCTTGAGCTTGTTTCATGCCTGGAAAGGCTGTTGCCTGCGGTAATTTCTAG
>BLAZ01001127.1:47736-52736 GCA_014633955.1 Acropora tenuis
AGTCGGGTTAATGAGGGTAAGAAACAAGGAATTTTTCCTCTTTGATCTTGTCTAGTCCTTTCTTTTCATAAACCTTTATCATGCAGCTGTCATTTTGGATTTGAAACAAGGCTTGACGTGTCAAATCCAAAATGGCGGCTGTGTCAAACAGCTCTTCTGGCTTCGAATGTAGTTCTGATGATATAATCTTCTTCTGACCTTCCACGCTTTTTATGAGACTCAGGGTTGCCTCAACACAAACTTGTAGAGGAGCAACTTTCCAGTCGTCAAAAAAGTATAATTTACACTTGGAAAACTGCGAGGTCGGTCCTTATCTTGAAATGCGCACCTGCGGTCCCTCGACACACTGGCCAGGTCAGCGAACAAGCAATCGCCACGAATTCGCTGTTCTCTTGGCGGGACACTAGTAAAACGGAAAGAATTTGCCGTTTGTTTTTGGAAACTAAACGCCATATTCATGATTCTCATAAAACTTTTCATCGGAATTGTTTTTTGTTTTTTTTTTTGTAACTGTGAGCCTGCGCCCGGCTAACAATATGCTTTTACTTTGAAAAATCTTATTTACTTGACTCTGGTATTCTTATATCGGAGTGCAAAGTGTCCTTTAAAATTTATACTTTTCCTCTACAGGTGTTAGAAATGGTGGCATCGGTGGCTCCTGAAGTGTTTACAGATTGGAAACGACCATCGGCAGAATTGCACATCGCTCGTCTTTTCCAGGTAAAATCAGAAAATAGCAGTACCGCAAATAATTTTTCTTTATTCACAGGACGTATGTCCTTTCAAATCTTCCTTTTGGTCGGACATTTTGCAAATTCGACCGGGCGCAAACACTTCAAAGAAGATTAGCGTCCGTCTCCGATCATAATGCGAAATTGACGGGACATTTTCAAAATTTGGTCGGATAATGTCCGGTGACCGACTGTTATTTCCAGCACTGAGATAGGACCAATTTTTTTTTATTTGTTTTAAATTCAACTCTGGAGGACATTGCATGCTCGAGCCCCGAATTTTTCCAGATTTTCATGTCGTCTCATGCCGTTCTTAACATTTTACGCTTTTCAAGTTCTTTGCTTTTATCGTCCCAGAATCACTAACAAAACCAAAAATTTTAAATACGAAATTAAATTCTATTGGAACTTTTGTTGCACTCATATCGTGATTGTTCATTATCTTGTGTTTTCCTTTTAGCTGCTGACTCAGGTTCTTAATCGTGTTACCGCCAGTTCAAACTTATTTGAAAATGTCACGCGGCTGCATCTACCAGGTGAGGTCTTGCTTCTCAATTTTCTCGATTCCTCAGATAAGTTAGCTTTTGTTGCACCCTCCGACGCACCGATATATCCTTTCATTCACCCCCGCATCCACTTTCCCGTCCATTCTCCCACTCTCTCATCTTTTCATTAAGCATCCCCTCTTCACCCACCCACGCACTCACACAGCCGCATCCATGCCCTCGTTTAAGTTTACACACCACGCAACTTTGCATTTATCCGAATCCACGCACCCCCTCCCCCAATCATCCCGTACCCTCCACCCCACCCCTATCATAATACATGTCCAAACCCACGCACCCATCCTCGCTCCCCCTAGACCAGAATACTCTCATCTTTCCGTGAGCGACTCTTGATGGGGCGAAATACACACCCGCGCGCGCCTCGCGTGGGATTATCTCCGAATTTCTCGCACTCTAGTGTATTTTACCCGACCTTGAATCACTTTTCGAAAATAAGTGTCACAGAGGATAAAACCTCACAGATTTACGTCTGAGAACGTAGCTAAGAGAATGAACTTTCTCGTTCCAATGGTTTCTTCTACTTTGTTAGGTCTAGAAACAGTGGACAGGTTTCCTATTCTCGGTGCTGTGACTGGAATCCTATTGACTTTGCTCATGGAGGGCACAAGCGAAAGGTGGGCAAACTCAGTTGTTATCTTTCTCTGTTAAAATTTATTGTCTCCTTAATATACGAAAAGAGATGTATTCCCGTTTGAGTAAGCGTCAACAAGCGTCTCCTTATTCCCAGCCTTGTTAATTTCCAAATCTCAATTTTCCTGATAAACCAAAATTGTCTTAAAAACTAAGCTCCTCGAATAAACAGCAACAGTTGTGATAACTGAAAAATAGCTATAAATTACTAGATATTTGAATGAACGTTTACATTTTTCCTAATTTAGCAGCAATACTCAAATTTCTCAGGTATATGTGCAGCGTGCTTAAATCTTGAGGGTTGTCCAATGGAACGACATGAGATTTTTTTCTTGTTGTGTAGACGTCACAAAGTGTCTCCCTGATACTACTCCTTATCAGAACCCCAAACAAGTAGTCGTAAATTATTAAGTTCTTAGACAGCTTGTGACTCCTATGAACATGAAATTTATTATTCAACTATATTGGAAATGTGGGTGTTAGGATGCCAATTTGGCAAATATTTCACTTTTGCTCTCTTACCCGACCCTCCCTCATCATGGAGATCTCTGTTTTCTACACAGCAAAGAGAGAGCAACTTCATCGCTGCTAGCTGAACCTGGGTACAGCTTGGCCACAGTTAGCTTCTTGGTCGGAGGAAAAGAATCTGTCGCCGAGAGTTCCACATCAAAGTTCTCTTTCCAGAGATGTAACTACCATTGTTTTTTTTATTCATTCCGGTTAGGTATTTGGCAGGGGAGGGGAGAGTCTTATTCCTTTTTTGTCAGACGCAGTAGCGTTTTGCTTTCAGCGAGCAAAATTAAAAATGGCGGAGTTGTAAAATAAATGTGCGATGTAATATATCAAACTCAAGGAAGAGTGTTTCACCAGATATACAAACACTGAGAAGTGGAGTGAAAAAACCAGGCGCAGCCTAAAACATCCTCTTTTTAAAAGAATAGTGGATATACTAGAATGCCCTTGAAAAGAGAAATGGACTTTGGACCAACTTTTTAAATGGCGGGCAGAAAACTTTTTTGTTTTTCGCATGCTAATTTAATCCACTAGCCTCGCATGAGCGAAATCCAAATTAATAATTAATAATTTCGAAATTGAGCTTGGAAGGGATGATCAGTCCAAGAACAAATGAGTGATTTGGTCGCCATTTCCGAATGACAGTCTATGGTTCTCTTTGCAGTGGTAAACAAGGATGTAACAACAGAAGAAGTACAGGGTGTTGATGCTTTGGTAAAATACCTCGAGGAACAGGATTCGCAGGCGCAACTGCAGAAACAGGTGGGCGACAAAGAGACGTGAATCAATCGGTTTTGGCTCGGGAAAACTCGAAAACATCCAAAGGGTCCTAGCTGCAGTAGAGGCTATAGGCTTCACATTAGCAGTTCAGATGGTATCTGACCACAAAGCCATGGTTACAACTGAAATTGTGAGATTGACTGACTTATTTTTATAAATAAAGTGAGTTGTTAATCTTTGGTGATGCGGGCAAATTCGGAGGTAAATGCGAGTGCTCCGAGGAGAAAACAATCTCTCTGGTATCTAGTTGAAATGCGCTACGAAGTCGTCTTGATATACTACTGTCCATGGCAAAAAAACTTTCGCAATTGTTATGAAACAAGTATCCATTTAGATTTCTGCGACTGCGCAGGACGGCTTGAAGCCTGATTCGGGGAAGTCATGTGATTCGAAAGCATATAGGCGCCGCTCGAGTGGCCTGGGTTCCCGAGTTAGTTGTCGCATAAGAAAAAAGAGTGGCAACACGTTCTACTGCGCGCACTCCATCTCAGCTCATACTTTTCAGTAATTGGACTAATAGGTTCTCTCCAAGGAAGAAAGGTTTAGCTTTTAGTGGAGAAATGAAACACGTAAATTTGATATCAAACAAACTGACAGGGGTCTGATTCCACCTTAAAAATAAAACGAAGATGACTCTTCGCTCTTTAATGGTCCTCACCGTGAGATCCTTCCTTGACAGGAATCCGTGGATGTCGACGAGTTGTGTCCGATCTGTTACGCGACGAAGATGTCGGTCCGGTTCCTTCCTTGTTTGCATGCATCCTGTCGGTAGGTATTACCGAGTGACCAACGTAAATTTGTGCAAAGGTGTAGGGTGATATTCATTAGGTAATTGGATGTCTCGGGAAAACCCGGAAATAATCCGAGGGCACTCGAACTTTTTCCCAGGGTGGAAAAAATCTCTTGAGGCCATACTCCCTCCCTCTGTGCGATGATTCGAGTTCCAAAAAAAAAAAAAAGAAAAGGTCTTCCGTTTTTTAAATGAGCAAAGGAACTAATCGAACCAAACTGACACCGATGTTTCTTGACCACGAGGTCACATTGTATTCTCGCGGGTGGTGTGGAACTTGCATGGAATTGAGGCTAACAGGAAAAGTATTTACTTTTTGTAAGAGTCCATCGCATGCTCGTTCGATTCCGGTCCAACTTTTCTCACATTGTTTCTTGGGTTTCAATTGGTTACAGATCTTGCATCTCTCGTCACCTCATGAACCACAAAGAATGCTTCTTTTGCAAAACCGTCGTTGTCGAATTGGAAAACATCAACACCGAAAGTGGTGCAAAAAAGTCCGAAAAGGACCCTCGTTCATAGTCAAGTATTTGCTGTCAGCTGCTCTTCGCTTCAAGCGCATGGAGGCCCTTGCGTGTATTTGGGAGGCGAGCTGGATAGACTTCAACGAAGCTTTCTTCACTTGTCATTCCGTTCAGCGGTGTAATAGCCTGTTCGAAAGGTGTTACTTGGGCGCTAATTCGAGTTTGCGGTGTAACACGAGAGACGCGAGGCGAGAATGTCTCGCGCGTTGCGCAGAAAATTTGAAATAGCGCCTAATGCAGAGGAAAGTCACAGATTACTCCATATGTGATAATACATGAGATGCTTAGCGAAAACGGTAAATAGAATGGTTAACATAAGGCGAAGAGGGAAATATGTAGACGGTCAATCAACTTCTTCAAGGGATACTCTCTCTGCTACTGCGATGCGATTTATCGACGACTACTTTTCTCTGTTTGCAGCATGAACCATATTCCATAGTTATTTCTGTCACGAGAGGACGACGAT
>BLAZ01001127.1:74132-81632 GCA_014633955.1 Acropora tenuis
TTTTTTTTATTTTATTCTTTTAAAGTGAGAAGTTCGTGAGATTCACGTGATAAGATTTCTTCGTTTGTAATTCGAAAGCTAGTTTGCCACATAGACATGTGGCAATGGTTAGTCCGATACGCTGCTAGTGATGGGATTTTGATATCGGTATCTGCGTTCGATTCCTGTATCGTTTCGTTCTGCGGTATTGGTATCGGAAATATCACATCTTCAATCACGCCGATGTCAATTTTATAAGTGTCAATATTGTAAAATGATACGAAACAGGAGAGTGTGTTTGGTGATTTTAAAGAGTTAGAACGTGGTACATAACTGTGATTTTCTTGTAACCACAGACCTTTTCAAGGAAATAAAACATCCTTTGTTTAAATATATTTCGTTTTTGCATTCATGACGGGCGATGAAGACTCTCAAGGCCTAGTCTTGCTCTTGGCGCGTGCGTAAAAATCGAAATTTTTGCGAATATCTTTCGCGCCCTACAAATCAATCTTATCCATTGGGAAGCAAACAGTTTGAAGGAAAGTGGAAGGTGGCCGAGTGATTAGTTCGTTGGACTTAAAATCTGGTGATTCCTAGTTCAGGTCCCGCTTTGACTACTAGCTATATTTGAGCCAGGTAGTCCCTAGTTCAACTCCTCTCGGCTGCATTTTAATATAGCCAACTTGTCGGCTTTCTGCCAGTTGGGGCTCTTAACCTTTTTTTTCATATACGTAGTCCAGTTTCATCTGTTGAATTTCTGGCCCACAATGAAAACTACTGGGTTTACCAGTAATTGTGTTAGCCGTTAAAGGACCTTTTTTTCCTCTGACTAATGTTTCTTGCTGCAGTTTCGATATAATCACCCATTCGCTCTGAATGGTGTATGAGCGATCATGATCGGGCAGAAGGCACTTTTTCGAGCTACAGGAGCGGTGATAATGAATTGAAACCAGACGTAAAGCCGCATAATATTTAGCGTTTATAACCTTCTTTCCACCTCCAAAACAAACAACAATTGAAAGGCTCCTTTAAGCTGAAAAAGTAACAACTATACTTATTGTGGTTTCTGCAAAAGTCCGTTATCTTTTGACAATATAAACATCCTGACTGCGAAAATAAAAGACAGGTTTTTCTTCACAGTCAAGTAGAAATTCCCGCAGCTTTCTAGATTTATATTTTGCAATGGGACCGGACATCACTCTGAGAAGTGTGGTAATTTCCCCATTTTTATGTACTTGGGTCAACTTCTCTTGATATTGTACCGAATCACGGTATAAAAGCAATTGCAGCCTTTGTGTGGGAACAGATGGTTGGATCGATGTAAGAGACTAGCGATTCTTTCACGCGTGTATTTTGCTAAAATTGATTTCTTTCATTGGCCAGTCACATAGACGCATATTAGAAAATGAGCCAATCAGAACGTCAAGCGAGCAAATGCAGCCGCCGCTTTTCGTGAGCAACTGAGTGCGAGAGAAAGTCGCTATTGGTTTTGCATTGTCATGTGATTGGTTCGGTAATGCAATGCGAGGAATTGAGCCAGTTGTCGATTGTACTAATTGATGTCAACATTAATCAACAGAAAACGCTTTTTAAAGTCGACTTCAAAAGAACCAAGCAACACTTTGTTTGTCTTTTTACCTCATCCTTTCGCTCTCCAAAACCACTGATTCGAAAAACAGGGGAGGATTTTCCGTTCTTAACTGGTGAGAAGATTTCAGGAAACATGGTGGTATCTTACATGACGATCACTGATTTCATTCTATCCTTCACTGCATCCATGAACAATCTTCTACTCCTCGTCGCTCTTTACAAAGTTCGCTCGCTTCATCCTCCGACAAAATTTTTGTTTCGATGTCTATCGGTCGCAGATTTCCTCTCCGGTTTTCTAAACTTGGTGGTCTCGTTCCAAATTCTAATTTCCCCTGGGCCCAACAAAGGGGACAACACGTACACTGGTTATTTGTTTCATTATGGATCTTTCGTTTTTAATTTAAGTCTTGTCTTCTATTGGACATCGATAGAGGTATCCACAATCTTGTGTGTTGACAGGCTCCTAGCTTTGCTGTTAGGACTCAGATACAAGGAAATCGTAACTCTATTTCGCGTTCGTCTTGCAGTGGCCGCGAATGTTTTAAAAGTTGTTTTAATCGCGGGGTTTGTGCAATGGTTATCAAACATTAATATCACTATTATCTTCACTGTATTAGTGTTAGTGATATCGATAACCACTTCAGTAGCCTCGTACGTAAAAATTTTTCTTGTATTACGAAAGCGTCAAACTCAGGTGCAAGACCATCGAACTCAGCTGGCGAATAATCAGGCGGTAAACGCTATCAATATGGCGCGCTACAAAATGGCAGTTTCTAACGTCGGATGGATACAGTTTACTTCAGTTGTGTGTTATGGCTTTTTTATCGTTGTTATCGCACTAGAGGGATCGTATTACTTTGAAATTGGGGTGAACAGGCGGATTATGGTGTCGTTGCTTGTGAATGCCACTCTGAACCCAATGGTGTATTTTTGGAAGATTGGTGAAGTCAGACAAGCATTGAAAAATACAGTTGTACAAAGCACCAACTGGTTAAGGCAGATATTTGCCCGATTTTCTTGAAGTGAGGAGACTGTTACTGGTCTCGTGGCTTTCGCCCCTAAAAACGTCAATTCCTGTTAAGCTTGTGGCACAAGAATTAGGAAATTCTGCTGTGCTCTGATCTTGGGAACACTGTTGGAACAAAAGATACTCATCAATAACAAGCTGCAGTCCTGTGCATCTGTGCTTACAGTTGCTTTGTCAATAAAAACCAAGGATTTAAGTGAATTTTCTTACTCTTGCATGCATGTACCTGTTTGCCAGTTGCTCATTTGGTTTAGTTCGGCTTTCGTGAATGCAACATGGATTCAATCTCGGATGGACAAATATCTAGGTTTATTTTTTATTCAAAAATTGTGAAGAAAATGCAACCTGTACAATTGCTTATTTATCTTTCCATTTTCTTTACACTGGCTACCGATTTTTTTTGTTCTTGTCTTTTGCTTGTTTGTTTTTTTCTCTTCCTTTTAGCACTACAAAGTATTTTTGATTGTAAGACATATAAACGGTATCTCTTCGAGTTTGCAAGCATTAAAGTTTTCAGACATAATTGATCTTCACCGTAGGCAATTTCAAATTTTTACTTCGCGTGTGAACGCGTTGTTGAAATCCTTTTGTCCAAGTTTTTTTCCGCTAATTAAAAAAAAAAAAGGTTTCACTTCGTCTTCAGTTTAATTAATTTTTTTTAACTCCTGTGGTTTAAAATGACTCATCGGGAGAAATCAATATTTTTGCCACTAGCTAATTTCCTTATCCTTTTCATCCAAACTGTAATAGATGGCTAGAAAAAGATAATAGTTAAACGCAATATCCTCGGTGAAATATTTGCACCTGGATTTCCGCATTAGCCTATAAAAGCTTGCTCCAAAGAGTGGTTTCTAGTATCGACTCTTCCGACCCGCTATGCCGGCACCATTCATAGCTGTGAATTTACTCCTATCCTTCACTGCAATAGTGGCAAATACATTTATCCTCGTCGCTCTTGGAAAAGTGTCCTCTATTCGAGCGCCGACAAAACTCCTGTTTCGCTTCTTAGCGATGATTGATCTTTGCGTTGGCCTTGTTTCGCAGCCACTCGGCGCGTTCGTCGATTTGCAGCTACTAATCGAAGTCAAGTTCAACGTTATCCGAGAAATTCACCGAGCGCACACAATCTCCACGTTTGTTTTGAGCGAGATTTCGATTGTGATATCGACGCTTATAAGTATAGACAGGGTTCTCGCTTTGTCATTGGGCTGGAAATACAGACATGTAACATTGAAACAAGTTCGAACACTATTAATATGTTTGTTTTGTACAAGGTTTGTAATAACTGTACCATGTTTCATCCCACAAGATTACTTGAATTATTTCCCAATTTTTTACACTTTTTTTACTCTCCATGTTCGGTGCATTTCTCACTTCCGTTTCCTGTTACGTGAAGATCTTTTTGAAACTCAAGGAAAGCCAAACTCAAGTACGAAATATCGGATCACAAGACCAAACCGCAGGAAGTTTGCTAAACGTAACACGATACAAGAAGACAGTTTCAAGTATCGCATGGATACAGCTGGTTTTGCTTGCCTGCTTTCTTCCTTTCGGTACTTTATGTGTTGGTCACATGGTACTGGGTTTCGGATACAGTGTTGATCTGTGGCGAATAGTTACGTTGTATTTGTACCTAAACGCTACACTGAACCCATTGTTGCTCTGTTGGAAAATCCCAGATGTTAAACGAGCAACTAGAGACACAGTCGAAAATGTTTGTTGCTTTTGTCGATAACTTTCATAGGAAAGAAAAAGGATTTCCTTTAAAACAGCATAAAGTGTACTCCTATATTGTATTTAGATTTCAGGGGACAGATGACCTCAAGGATCGGTAGATACTTTACAAATATCCGAAAGTTCGTTGATCCAAGCTGCACGGAAGTCGTTGTTGAAGGTCAAACGATGCCCAACTTCTGTCTTTCAATGCAAGGCATTTTGCACCAAGCAACTGGTTATTTTTTAACCTTTTCTTATCTTCGTGCCAAGCCGGTCAAATCAATCTCTCGAGAAGTTTACATTACAGACGGTATTTGTAACGTTTACATCCCGTTTAAACGAGCTCGCTGCTCTGACTGCACCCAGCATAAATTTTGTGTAGCTTTGTATACATACAAATAACTTGTTAACATTTACGCTTGAACACGATGGCATTAAATATCGAGTACTAAACATTTGCACGCAGATAATAGGCATCAACAAAGTATTGTCCATATATGACTGTCTAGAGCAGATGGTTCAACAAAACAAACGTGAAGAAATGAAATTGTATTGCATTGCCTTCAATTTACGAACACCAGTGAGTTAAAACAGTTTCACGCAAAGGCAATGTTCTGTGACCAATCAGAGTGAACAAATGACAAAGCGAACCAATCGCGACTCGAAACAATTCCATGTTGCCAACTGCGTTTAGCGCGGGAAAATAGCATTTATGTATTCATTAGGCGGGAAAGTTGTGCCGTCGTTGCTTTTCTTTTAAGTCCAAAAGCTGGCCACATCTGTTTGTGAAAAAAATACTTGCACAATTCTATACTTATCTCTTCCAGACTGCAACTTTTAATGGTCCCCATGATCTGTAGCTTCAATTGTTATCAGGGTTAGGGTATTGCTTGTTTTATTTCATCTATTGTTTCGTTCCGTAATCACAGGCCGTGCACGAAGAGTTACAGGGTCTCTCAAAGATTTTTAATTAGTCAGTTCCAGCCCTATTCAGTTTGCCCAAAAGAAAATTGCGACCTATTTAAAAAAGTACCTCATGCCAAGTTTTTATTGCATTAGTTCGTGTATCCATCCCATTCTTGCTTTGTCGATAGCTTTCAATTTATGCTCTATGTCGTGATGCAACAATGTGGATCATGTTATCTTTATCTTGTATAACTGATTATTTTCGAGGCAGGAGATGGATAGTGGTTTAAAACAATCTCCTGTGACTTCTAAAGACTATGAGAAATCACTATTATGACAAAGAGGAAGATTTTAGAGAACTGTAATTTTACCTCAAAATTGCATCTACGATTATGCTGGGCCGGGCTATCTGCGGTTTTTACTAAATTGATTGGAAGCATCGAGAACTCAACCAGCATCTTCATTAGCAGACCTCAACCAGAACTCACCCATCATCTTTATCAGAACTCAACCAGCAAAAGCCACTTCCTTACCGTGGAGCAATGACACCTATATCGCCCATTTTTTTCTCAACGTTGAACCTATTTTTTTCGACAACTGCATCTTTTGGCAATGCTCTTATTTTAATTGCTCTTCGTAAAGTGAACTGTTTTCATCCGCCAACAAGATTCCTATTTCGATCCCTGGCGGTTGCCGATTTTTTGGTAGGCCTCATCGGACAGCCATTAGCATCCGCTTCACTGGTCTTTCCTCGCGTCTTGGTAATTACCCGGGAAAATAGTGAACAGCTTTCATGGCTTCGTCTAGCTTCTAATGGCTTTGCATTTTTTTTCTGTGGCGTTTCGACTTTGATTTCAACTGCAATGAGCGTAGACAGACTTCTCGCACTGTTTCTCGGTGTTCGCTACAGATCTGTTGTCACGTTAACACGTATGGGCATAGTTGTACTTCTTATCCTTATCATTACTATTCTAGTAGAATTCGTCTGGCTCGTTTGGCACTACCGAAGTTCGACTTTCGCTATCCCTGCCCTAATTCAATTTCTGTCGATCGCCATTTCCACGATCTCTCTCTTCAAAATCTCCATGATACTTCGACAACACCGCAATCAAGTTGGCAACAGCTTCAATTCACGACAACACGGCGATGGACATGCCCAGACTCTCAACATCGCTTGGTACAGAAAGTTAGCTTCTAGCGTTGCGTGGTTGCACATGGGAATGGTTGTGTGTTTCATACCGATGATTACTTTAGCTGTAGTAAGTTACGCTATTTCATTTTCTTTTTCTCTAACGATGGAAGGCATCGCTTTAACTCTAACGTTTCTAAATTCAACTCTCAACCCGATTCTGTACTGCTGGAAGTTAAGAGAGGTCAGGCAAGCGGTTATCAACACGGTCAAGCAATGTCGTTGCTTTTAGGGGGAAACTCTTCTTTTCGTAAACTGTCACCGACTGGAAATAACAAAGTTTATGAACACACCCTCTCGATGTATGAAGACGTCTTGTCATTATTTTTATTTATTTGTTCAGTTATAGACTTATTATCGTTTAAGATTTTCACACTGGGCGACAGAGGTCAGTGACAGCGTTTGAAGGTGAAGCAAAAGGACCAAAAAGAAGACTGAGCTGCGTACCGATTGGTTGATTGGTTGATTGGTTATTACGCATTAGGGCGTGACAAATTTTTCGCGAAAACTATTTCTATAAACAACTTTACACACGGAAGGGTTGAGCCTAAGGACTTGTATGGGAGATGAAGGCTCCGGGTAATGGGACTCCGGGTATATCATGTTGTGTTTGATGAGTTGTTGAAAGAAACTGGAGGACACGGTTCGCGTATCGTTGTGTCGAAATATTCTGAATGTCCCATTGTTATTGACTAAGTGACCTCTCAGTAGAGGTGAAATACAATAAAATTGGCCAAGTGGGGATTCTTAGTGGTGACCGCGTCTGTTTAATAGAGGTGACCGCTTAATGGAGCTCAAATTTATAGCTGATAAGGGGACTGCTTTTAGGGAATTTGATAAGCGGACGATTAATAGAGGGTGACCGCTTAACAAAGGAAAGATATTGAGTTTTGACTGTAACACGACCTTGCAGAGGGGGAGGAACAGAATAGGGAGGAGGTAGAAATGGCCCAAAAAAAGTTGGGAGGTGGGAGAAAAAGAAAAGTTGGAAGTAGGGAGAATTGAACTGGATGGACTTGGATGAGGAAATAAAAAGTAGGGAGGAGGGAGAAATTGGCTCAGAAAGTAGGGAGAAGGGAGATTTACTCCCCTG
>BLAZ01001127.1:91632-94132 GCA_014633955.1 Acropora tenuis
TTCGTCACGGGTGATTTAATGTTCCGAGAAGCTATCAGTCCCCTTGGCGCAACCACAGACGTGTCTTTGTCCGGTTGTGTTAGAAAGAAAAAAACTGTTTATAAAAACTGGAACGTGTCCTCGAATTGAATAGCTCACACACCTTGCACACTGTCCTACGTGAATATCTTGTTGCAGTTTTCTTTGAATTTCGCGTTTATTAAAAAAAGTTTGTATCTTAGGTGAAAGTAAAAAGGAGTCGACAAACTCCTAGAAGGAGAAAACTTTGGAGAAATCGGCTGCTGTGTTAAATGGACATGCTGTCTTGTAACGTGTCGTGAAATAGTCCTTCCATAGTTAAAAGAAACCTTTGGAGACTTCCAAAACGAAAACAGGAAATTGTTGAATTTAGCGGGACTGTGCTTTGCCCTGAGTTTTTTAGATCTTTTCAAGAACTTCAAAAAACAAATTCTGTTGTTTACATGACCTTAAAATAGCGAACAAAACGAAAGCAATTAAATTTGTCAAGGTCCCATGATCTTAGCCAATGGCATTGTCGCCAGAACAGAAAAATGTTTTTAGCAATGCAGCCTGGTATTTAGTCTGGTAATATGCAGATCGCATCTTGAAAATCATATTTCATGTACGAGTTATAATTTAGATAAAAAAGCGTTCTCTTTAATTTTCTGACCCCTACTCTCTTTATATTGCACACTGTTGCATTCACAAATCGCACTTATATCTTCGCTCTGTTATCCGATCAACCCCTTACAGTGAAGACAATAATCATTACCCTGTGACTTGATCTGGCATTTTTTGCAAGCTCATCTTATACTTGAAGACTAACTTTCCGTTTTGTCACAATTCAGTCACAATTGGTAAATCGTAAGACGATTTAAAGTTCTATCAGACGTGTGCTTCGACAAAGCATGCGTAGACAACGACATTTTGTCTGCACTCATACACTTCATTTTCCTTCTCACCCACACAACACCTGTAACGGGTTATTTTGGGATGACACTGAACTTGCGCGACCTACACCCACTAATGAGTAGAGAAGGTCGTTCTTTTTCATTTAAGCCTTTAAGCGAGATTATCCAGCTTATAATATGCTTCCAACTTATGCAAAACAATAACTGAACATCAGTTCGGTTTTAAGCGGAATATTACCTGTTTCGATGTTTTCTTCTTGAAAATTTCGAAGCCTGGTTCCTCACCTTCTGCTGTTCTACATATAGCTTACTTTCTTGGTCCTTTTAAATGTTGTCAATGTTGAATGTCTTTAATATGCCTTTCTAGTTCTCCTCTCATGGCTTGTTGTTTTCTTCACAGGCATCACATCGGAGGTTGCATTTTCCAGTAACGGTTAGATATTCAATTTTGTTGTTAGATATTTGCTTTTGATTTCTCGGACTCTTTCAGTATTTGCTCAAATTCATCGTGAGTATTTTTCTCCCAACTCGTCCAGCGCTATTCTCAGCCATATCCCTCTAAATTTTCTCGTCTTCTCACTTTATCAACCTTCTTAGTTGCGCCTCTACTTAGTTTGGTTTCTCTGGTACAGTGGTATGTGTTTCGTGGAATTAAGAGTTACTAAGTTTAGATTTTAATGGAATCTCAGCTGAGTGTTTCTAGAGAAACAGCTTAGAGAATAACAATCACATCCGTCACAAACGACACTCCACAGAAAACACTCACCTGGGAGGTCAAATTACAGCTCGTATTATTGTTTAAGTTCATTGCATATTATGAAACACCTGAGATACTGCACGCGTTGTGATTGGTCGAAAGCATATGGTTTATTGTGCCAGCAAATTCTTACAAAGAGAAAGATATAAAGAGAAGACAAACACGTTTTCTAGTTAGACTTCTTGCTGCTACTAACAATTGTTTTTATTAAGGCAACATATTACATTTTCTGTGAGTTTACTGGCGTGAAAAACCCACTTGGGGTTTTCGGAGAACAATGTGAGCGTGCAGAGCCACCGTCTTGACATTGAAAACGCCTTTACTGATGGGACGCAAATATTTTATCGCACTTGTGAAGTGAAACAATAGGAGATATCTGTAACAAGACTTGATGAATACTTATTAGCTGAATAGGAGTCTTTATCAAAAGTTAACACAACTGATTAATAATTCAGCAACCCCAGTTGATTTGTATTGGGGTTTACAGACTGAGGTGCTCTAATCATGTGGCTCAAATACTGCCCATTGATTGGGCTTAACTCTCATGAATTATCAATGAATTTTGCAAATAATGTAGAGACATTTTTTTCGAGACGGGTGAAGGATAAACCTCCAAAAAATTGAAACTTCTATGTTGGAATCGAAGCTACGATCTTTGAGCTCCTCTCCTACCTGGAACTCTGCAAAACTTTTCACTTATTTCCTCATTGGCTTCCAAAGCACTTCAGCACTTACCATTTTTTTTTCATGTAGTGTTTTCGAGTTTATCACTTCGCAGCACGAATTCTGTTCTTTTCTTTTTCTGGTAATTTTTTTAAGGGAGTAGGGGTGG
>BLAZ01001127.1:162358-164858 GCA_014633955.1 Acropora tenuis
GGATGAGAACTCAATCATAGATGATATTGTATTCGATATGCCTTTGACTTTCCATTGAAAACGTTTTGTAGTTGGTCGTGGTTATTTTAGTTCAAAGAAGGTCGGAAATAAAGCCAAGACCTCAGCTAAGCTGAAGGTCCCACGATGATGAGAGTATTGCAAGTGAGCGTAGCTCTCTAGTTGGTGTTGCCACTTGCGCCGACGTTTCATATCCTATTTCTCATTAGCAGTTTTGAAATTGGGTTCTTAAAAGTGAAAAAAAATCTACCTCGTCGATACAAGTGGGTGTGATATTTTGGGTCAAATCTTTGAGAAAATAGGTGCAATAACCCGTGCTGAATCACTCAATAACAACTAATTTTAAAGAAAGCTTCCTCGATAAACGTTTCGTGTCATTTCTTGTCATGGGTAACGCTTGGGAAATAAAATGATTTTCGTTATCATCAAAAGAACTGTTTCAATTCCTTAGCTGAAAATTGAAGTTCCTGAAACTTCTAGAGAGTAAAATCTTCCTTTCACTCAGAAATTGGTAGCTCAATGTTACCTTCAACTGAACTTCCCAATGAATTGCTTGCTTGCTTGACGAACTGTCCGGTTTGAGAATACTTTAAATGGCGATGGATATTATTTAGTTTTGCCCTCTTACGAACTCCCAGGCGTTGTTTCTAAACTTGATTGCGTTCCTTAGACTTGACAGTCTCAGAAGATCGCAGACGACAAATTTGGAAACTTTATACCATTTTGGACTGAGATCCTTTCATGCCATCTAATGATTGCAATAATTTATTGCCTTCCGCCGGCATTGGTTTGAAGCTGAAATTCAGTCTATCACAATGCTCACATTTTCTTTTAATTTAGTTGATTACTCTTAGAAAGACGTAGGTAAAGTAGCAAGTATTAACCGATAGTATTTGCACCAGTCATACCAAAGTTGATTAGGTGGACGGATTTCATCCGAGTCAGTTGCTCCATGCCATAATTAGTTTTACATCCGTGCTAAACTAGCCTATTTAAGCACCAGCTCCAGGAGTTGTTGAAGAGTTGGATCATATGATTGCAAGCCTCATACTTATCTTACTTATTTACCATCAGCAGTTTTATTTCCTCAGAAAGTACTTCTGCGCTGCTTGGCTTGAAATATGAGTTCTTAGTGCGAGCTCGGTGTTTTTATCTTTTTAATTCCAGTCAAAAGAAAATTTTGTCAACTCGGAGGAGAGCAGAACGCTTAGATTAAAAACCAATTAGACAATTCGTGGCTCAGATGACTTTTCAATCATGGCGGATTTCCTGTTGCCCTAGTGATTTCTTCTATTACGTTAGATTTTTCACCCGTTCTTCTCATAGTCTTTACCACTGTGAATATTGCATAAATTTCATGTGTTCATCACATCAAAAGTACGTTTGAGGGTTTTTGTGATTTCTGGCCTTACCTTTGCGACAAAACTTCCTGATCAGCGTCCCTCTGCTGACTTCACATGCGCAAGTGGTGGTGTGCTAATATTTTAATTTCCCTCCAAAAATATTGCAAACGAATTCTTGAAAAATACCGCTTTAATCTAAACTCGAGCTGTGGTTGTTTTTGAAAAGTGCTAGTGGTCCTTGTAATGAAAAAGTAAATGTGTTATATAATTACCAGCTGGCGTGACGAACAATTATGCAACATTTTAGCGAATGAACCCATCTTAGTAGTTCTTCAAACAATTTGTTTTATTTTTTAATAAAAGGCTAGTTTTCTTCTTATGATTCGATTAGCAAGAATGTGCATTCTCTCTTGCAAAACAGCACAGTTTCAGTGTTCTGTCATGTCTTTATGTTTCTAGTTGCAATTGCCCTTATTACATAACTAAGACATCGGAGAGTGCCGTGTATCCTCAAATCATCAGTGCCAATGTATGTAAGATTTTTATGGCTGAGAAAGTGAGAGAATCCAGGAGACTTATGGAGTCCCAAATTTTGTTACGCGTCGGTCCTCGAAGTTACTGCACGACAGTAAGGCATGTTGGGTGTTTCTGTTCGATGTCGCAGTTACAAAGAGTGTAAAAACAGCAATAACAACAAGCAAAAGATAGTTATTATCCTTATTAATTATTTATTATTATTATTATTATTCCTTATTAATTATTGTATTTATGACTTCAAGGTTGGTGACAAACTTCGTAGTTTAAATTCTTCAATCTCCTTATTGCATCAAGTTGAGCCATCTTGTCGAGTCAAGATCCAGATTCCCTCCAAAGCTAATGAAATTTTGTGATAGGACGCTCAAAGTTTGTAATGGAAAAGGTCTTTGTTTTGGGAATTCAGCGTTAAAGTATTTTTAAACGATTGGTATTGACTGAAGGAGGAGACGGGAAGCGACTCGAGGAGCGTTTTGAGTTGTCAATGGCCTTGGATCAGTTCTACATGCGCCTCTCTATTTTGTGTTCGTACTCCTGGTCGAGGGAGTCCGATTTTGTGCATATTTTACGAAAACTACAGAATCCATCAGTTTTCCTTTGCTGGT
>BLAZ01001127.1:172358-174755 GCA_014633955.1 Acropora tenuis
TAAAGGAGACTGCCAAAAGAGTGCATGACTATAGTCAGGCAGAAAATAAACGAAGAACCACGACGACGTTGTTCACGGTACCGGGAAGCAAATTAAATTGTGGCAAACCTGATTACGTTGGACATTCCATAACTTGTTAAGAAATAAAGTTATCAGTGGCGATTTAACTTGATGTGCCCCATGCAAGCGAACATGCCCGATTTATGCTGCTGCAATCAAGGAAAAGAGTTTCTAGAGTTTGTCTTAGTTAAATGTCTATTTAAATGGGGCAAGGAAGCGAGAACTGTTTTAAGACTCCGTCATAGAGTCAAAAGCGAGGGTGCAAAAGATTCTTATAAAGTTTCCAGTATTTTGCGAGAGAGAGATGAAGGAGATGATACCAGCACATTTTGCCTTTCACTACTGATAAGATAGTAATTAATCAGTCCAGCTGAGTTTCCTCGAGCGAGCGGCTCAGTCTCTTTCTCCCATACGGCGCTTTTGGCTTCTCACGTCAACTCTTTTTGTTGTTGTTTTTTTCTTTTTCTGATTTGATTTTTTTGTTGGTTTAAGATGATACTGCACTGGCCAGGCTAGAATGACATGCCGAATGGATTCTCTTTGAAACAAGCCATGGGCTGGAGCAAATGGTTCGAACTTGACCGTCAGCAGTCTTGTACTCTCTCTAAATTACACCCGTGATCGATTAACGTTTACTCATTGCTTCGAAGGTTTGGCTCTGGTTCGACTTGACATTGTCTTGCGATGATCCTATTCCATACACTGGAACTGCACCGTTACGCTTTCCGACTTCATCAATTTGTTTTCTGTTTTCTCCTTCTTAATCTAAGTAATATTCGGCAATGACTCCCTTCGTTGGTTCTTGTGTCTCATCAATGAGTTGGTTAACTCAAACAAACCTTGCAACACATTGTGACGCAGTTCTTTTTGGCCCTTACCCATGCGTTTTTCGCTGCAATGATTGTGTCTCCCATCCCCATTTTCTTTGAGGTTTCTTTGAGAGCATTAGCTGGTGAATTTACTTAGGTAGAGCGTAATTTTCATGTCGTATTTTTGGACTTCCACGGCTATTAAGTATAACAACCGTTCGGCTTCTTCACAGGGTTTGGATCTTTCATAATAAATTAACCAACTGACTCATGATCTCATTGGAAAGATTGGGAATTGTCAAGGGGATGTAAAAGAAGTTTTGGCGAAATTTGTTCTACAGTCCATTTATTTATTCACAACTACTTTTTAGGACGATTACTATAAAAAGTGTGCCACTGAACAGTTAATGAAAATATTGCTGTATATGATTTCCGTGAACTCCAAGATTTAATATAGTTTAGTGAAATTCATGCATGTGGTGTTGGAGAAACAAGTGAACTGTTTTCACTTGGTTAATGATATTGATCTAAAGTTCCAGATCTTAAGATTTCTGGCCCTTTCAACTTGTCTGATAAGTGAAACCACGGTCCAGCATGACACATCCCGAATTTCAGCAATCTCCTCCGCTCGCCAAATCATTCAGGGATTGATGAAGGCGCTTACTAGCCACGGTCCCTTAAAAGAGGCTCGTCAAATAAATGGTTACTTCTGAATCATTTCCTTACCATCAACATTCGTGGTGTCGATCGGTTTCATGAAGTTGCAACAGAGAATCGAGTCTGAATGATTCATTTCGATCTAGCCTTTATCATGTTGCTTAATTAAACTCACTCTGCAAACTAAACTTTACTTTCAACTACTCATATTTAACCTCTGTCCAATCGTTTTTTGGTTTCAGTTTTTTCTTTTACTTAGGAGGAAGCGCTAAAGAGAGTAAGAACAGCCGAGAACATCATGCAAATTGTTTGTGAACCCTGTAAATGGATTTCTAGTTTCTAAAGAAAGTGTGGTGCTGCGTGGGTGGAGAGATGAAAACAAAAATTTGGTTTTATCAAACGAGTTGATAAAGGTTGAATTACCACCGTGAAAGATTTAGAAAGCTGACGTTTCGAGCGTTAGCCCTTCGTAAGAGCGAATATTGAACCCTGTACCCTATCTAATAAGTCTAAGGGAGCAACAATTAGAGGAATTAGAGAAATGTCATCTATCTGATCAACGGTAGTTTGTTTTTTGAATGCATGGTTTCATCGCTCCTTCTTTAAACTAACAGTGTTATTACATTAGTTTTAATATGAATTTTCAACCATACTTGTTACTTCTCATGAATGAAATCTACTGTGAGCAAGAGGTTCAAACGCAGCGGATGAGAATCTGAGTTAGGGTTTAGATTGATGCGCAATCATTGGGAAGGGCCGAGTATAGCATTTAGGTTAAAATAATTTTACACTACATTTTCGCTGACTAAACCAGTTTCTTTACTAACAGTTACCGAATATTCGTATTAAAGGGATTTTATTTTGTAAGAGC
>BLAZ01001127.1:200379-202657 GCA_014633955.1 Acropora tenuis
AATGTCTTTGTACCATTGTCGCATCAGGGCAGACGCAATGTCATCATCGAGTTTTCTCTGGTAGTCAACATCGACTGGATTTCGCCGGAAAATTAACTGCCATTTTACGAGATCTGTTTCAATTGGCTACGAGAAGAAAAGAATGTAATAAAACCTCGAGATAATTTACTGTGTTGACATGAGGCAGCGTGCCAGATACCGCCGGGGAATCGACCTGTACGTCCCTAGCCAGTCAAAATAAGGTATACCAAAATAAAAAGATACAAAGAAGCTGGAGTAGCTGAGGAAAACGTGTATTTTTCAATGTTGCGAAAAGGAAGATATAAGCTTGTCTATTCTGAGTCCATCGCATTGTTTGTTTGTTTGTTTGTGTTTTTGTTGGCAATGTCATAAGACAGTTTAAGGCTTTAGCAAACGGCCTCTGCATTTGCTTCAAGATCCTCTCGATTTTTTTGAATGGCAATGTTGAAAGCATTTGCCACCCCCTTTCCACCGTGTTGAAACGGTGTTGAATCGGCCTTGAAAGAGTATAAAAGCCTTTAAACTTTCGGTTCAACGTTTCTTTTGTTTTCTGGAATGTTCGGGATGTGGAAGCGGAGTTGAAGTCATTTGCCCCGCTCTTTCAACATTGTTGAGCAGGCGCATGCGCAATTAAGAAGACGTAGCCATGGTCACCATAGATGCAAAGACGGTAGCAAAACTAGTAGACAATTTTGTTTGTGGCCGTAGTACGTCCGGGCGATAATGTTTCGATGAGCTGATCCTTTAATGGAGGACTATGACACGACTGACCATTTTGAAGTAGAGATCAACACGGAAAAGAAAAGCACCGAAAACACTGTGTGAACAAGCAAATAAATAGAAAACGTCTGAGTTGGAGACCAATGAAGGAAAATTTGGTGAAACTAGTGATCAGGGAGAAATTTCCACCGTAAAAAGATTACGAAACTGGCGCTTCGAGCGTAAGCCCTTCGGCAGAGCGAATTGCGAATTAAAAGATTATGGGTTGAGTGTTTTTATACAGGGGCGTAGGAGCTAGGCCATTGGTGGAAAAATGGTGGTATGAACATATGAATAAATCAATCGAACGAGGAGCGTTCACTTATCTCCTTAAGGGTTTAGGATCCCGAGGTTAAAAAATTTTTATTCGAGGCCTTAACGACTTTCTGTATTTCATTAGAACGTGGGAAGACCGCAAATTGTCATGTTGTGGGTTTGGAAGTCTCTCTGTCTTTTTTGTTTTTAAACATCAGGAAGCTGTCTGTTGGTTTTTTTCTTGTTTCTCCTAAGTAGAATTTTTTGTGTATAGTCACGTTGTACAGTTTATACAGGAGATGACATTAGGAGAGATGATTTGAAGGGAAGGCAGGAATCATTCGATACTTTCGCATGCGTTTATCCCCTGGTCTTCCTATGAGTACTGCTACTACTCTTAAAAGAGCGGCTTCTTCCGATCGGTTGACTCTTCCTGTCTCTGTTAGGTTCTCGGACGGATCATGAATTTGTTGAGTTTGCCGGGATCGTCACAGCGTCGCGAAAAGAGAAGCTCTCAAAACCGGCCAGGAAGTAACTTCATGGTAAGACTTCGTCAACAAGTGGGATCTAATGCTTTCGACAGGTTTATGGCTGTCCAAGGAGATGTATCGCTGATATTTGTGATGGACGATACAGGAAGCATGGGTGGAGAAATAGAGGCCGTTAAAAGTATAGCAATTGATATCATGAATTACGATCGTCAAGCTCCAATCATTTCTTACATCCTGTCACCGTTTAATGACCCTTATCCATCAGGTAAGTCCAAAATTGATGACTGAACAAACCGTGTTAGCTCCATGATTAGTATCCAAGATCTCCTAGTGATTTGAAATCACAACGCTCTGTGACCTAGTCAGAAGCTCTAACCATTGTTACTGGGAATTCTGTGGTGACCCATGGTGAAATGTGTGTTTAATGATAATGATGATAATAATAATATTAATAATAATAACAATAATAATAATAATAATAATAATAATATATATAGCGGCGAGTAGGTCGGACGCGTGTTATCGGCTCTGATAATATTTTCTTCCAACGAAAGCAAGCCAAGTCTAGAGCACCTGTGCATATCCAGACAAGTATTTAGATAATACTTTGCAGGCTGTCAAGCTATCGGCGAGACGATTAAGTGTCTCTAGACGAGTGAGACTAGAGATCATTTTCTGTTTGAGTTTATTTCATGGCGAGCAGCGAGATGTCATCCGAAGAGCGACCTGTGCGATGCAATAGAAGCAGGATA
>BLAZ01001127.1:248737-251237 GCA_014633955.1 Acropora tenuis
AGTTTTTAAAATATATGCAAGCTGTTGAACAGACAATACCTTACAGTAAATGTCCCATTTTGTTCGCCTATGAAATTGCAACGTCTGTTGTTACTTGCCTATGAGGACACACTCAAGTGGCTCAACGTCAACACTTTGATATGACGGACAACTTTGGGACAATTTTCAAATGTTAAGAATAGTATTTATGTTAATAAAACTTATATAAATCATGCCTCTATTTGTTTGAACTAATACAAGAAAAATTGAATTTGAAATACCTATAGGAAGGTGAATCATAATTAAGCAGAGATAACATTGCTTTCAGCCCATCAAATTACAGAAATTTCTTCGGCAGTTGTAGTGTAATTAAGGAGTCGACCGTCTCCAGCTCGTGAATTAGAAGCTTTTCTCTTGTTCTCCCAACATTCATCCCAGCGTGGGTTTGTTACGCCGTCAAACACAGAAAATTCGGTATATTATTTTTATTAAACAAGTAATTAGCAGCAATTTCTATGAGTTTATCAGCGCAATAATCGATAGATTTTTGACCGATCAGAACGAGTGTAGTATCCAAATAGGTTGTGTTATAAGAGGTAAAAATTGTTTTTGATTTCCACGGAAAATCAGGCGTGGTACGTGTAACTGTTATGGACACCACGTGGGAATGTCCCGTCTTATTCTTTCTTCAAAAATATGTTGGAGCTTTATTGCTTATTTTACATGAATCACCGTCTCGTGTCGCGTGCATTTTGGTTGCTCTATTATTTTAGGCTGTTGTTAGAGTCTACTCGCAATCTATAGTTAAAAGTCTTTTTTTCTTCCGCATTTCTAAAGTAAATAAGGGAAATGGTACAGGAAGTATTCGCTGATCGTCTTCGATCTGGCACGCGCAGAAACCTTCGTGTTCTCGCGCGACCAAATTCCCTCCGCGTTCCTCCACTTTTCACGCGAGTTGTTCGCGTAGCACGCGGTCGAGTATTCCCTCCAAATAAAGGTAGCTTTTCAAGCGAGCCCGCAACCCTATACCAGGGTCATAGAAATAATCACAACAAAGTCGAAATTCTAGAAGGGTGGATGCCCGCGTTCAAGAAATGCAACAGCTAGAGATGAGGAGGGGGCGCTGCGAACCACAAAGGGAGCGCGTCAAGAAACCAACATTACAGCAGCGGACTGCACTGGAAACAAACTTCGCGGAACAATTCGCCACGTCGATTGTTTTCCTAATACAGATCATGTGACGATGCCTAGGAGGTTCGAACCTTGTCGTGTTCGTGAAAAAGACTGCGTGCGAGCCTGAAAATGTCCTACTTTGAAAGAAAATAGTCTCCTGGGTATCGTCACATGATTTGTATTGGGAAAACAAAATCAACGAACGAAAAAGGTCTCTTGATGACGCGTGCTGTAGATCTACTACTGTTCAGTGACTCCATTGTGACGCAAACATTATAACACGGTATTAGTAGGAGTAATCATTAATTACGAAGTGCGTTCGTGAGGACAAAATTTGGGTCCTGAGATACTTCCTGGTAAACATGCCAGGAAGATTATGATTCATGAGAAAAGGGCACTTTGAAATTAGCCATAATTCTCGTCGGGGCCGGGGAGAAATGGAAAATAATGCGTATACTAAGTGTTCAACGAATGAAGAACGAGTATTCTGGTTGTCTTTAGATATCCGTTTTACGAGGTTCAGACTTGCTCAGTCTACCACGAGGTGCACGAGAGTCTTTGCGCATTCAAACGTCATTCAAAATGGCGCAGAAAATGCAGACGAACGACGAAGAAACCTCAAAAACAGTCATGAACATTGGTTTCATCAGAGGGGTTGAAAAAAGTCGAATTACCACCTTGAAAAATTTGGAAAGCTGACGTTTCGAGCGTTACCCCTCCGTCACTTTCCCACCGACGCTGCACCAAGATTTCCTTAGAAACTAGAAATTTGTTCTAAAGGGGTCACTCTTGACACCACTGGACACCCAAGATTATGAATTGCGTTCTCCTTCTTTGGACGCAATTACTCATTAAAACGTTTACGATTTTAACTTCAAATGAGGCCTAAAACTACTAAAATTGAGTTAAAAGATTCAAGATTCAGCTGATCAACGCCATGATGATGATGATGTCGTAGATCGAGGAAAAAAAGTAAGATATTGTGGAATTGGAAGATCGGCGATAGCTTGGATGGTAATCGTGTTTACGACGTCGTTGGTCTGCGTCATTTTTTTAATTCAATGTTACAAGTAGTTTTAGGTCTAATTTGAACTTTCTATATTTTTGTAAACATTTTAATGTCCTAATCTATCTTTTTTTGGTTAGAGGAACTGTAGGTAGACTTCGAACTAAGTTAGGGAAATATAATAATTGCTTCATTTTTTTTCTTTTTTTTTTTTCACCTCGCAAAGAAAACTTCTCATTATGAAATATGACGGATTCTTTTGTTTGCAGATTTAAGCATCTATTCTTTTTTAATCGATAGATCAAGAAAGTATTTGCTTAATGGTTGCTTCCTTGCGCGAAT
>BLAZ01001127.1:267187-269687 GCA_014633955.1 Acropora tenuis
AATAATAGCTGATGACGTATTTCCGTCACCGGTATCCTCTGGTCCACATCCAACGAGTCCCGTGGTGCTAGTTTCATCCCTTGTCTCTTTTTTTACTCTTGGCACTTCGTGCCTCGTACGGAAAGCTTCGCTTTCCGGAATCGTTGCCCTTCGGGTGCCAACCATTTAAGCGGATAGGATTTCAACCGATGCGATTTGAATTGACAACAGATCAATTTGCGCTACAATAATTGTACGGTGCACGTAAATTTATAAACTAGAAATACGGTCAAATAGGACTCCTCTGCTCCCTGTGTAATGGATTGAGAGGATTATAAACTTATCAAACATAATTATTATAATATCTTTGAGTAATACTATTATTTCTAGACTGAAGCTATCTCCAGCCGTCTTTTAGGATGGGCAAGGGAAGCTAAGGAACCCCTGAGATCTTATGCTACTGGTAGGGAAAAGATGGCATCTTTTAGTCGTTATGCTTCTCTTTCTCAAAATAATTGTTGGTTTGTTATCACTGTTTATTTATTAGGCAGCAATACTAAAACTAGCAATGCTAATAATGTTACCAGATAAAAGATACACTATACTTACTCTTTTATAATCAAAATTAATGCAGTGCATGATAAATTTTTAACATTACATGATTAGTACCACCATCAAATTATTTTACAGCACATTATTTAGTTCATACTCTAGCCAAAAATAATTAACAATCAAGAATATTGGATTGGATCATGTCATGCCTTATTGCCTCCTTGGGGAGTCAATAATGCTCAGTTATTTTAAAATAATAAGGAACTAAATGAATCATTTTGCTTGAAACACTGTGTAAGACCACTGATTGAGAATAATCTAAAGAAAATTATTATTAGTTTTGTAGCAGCTGCTATGCTTTTTTAATTACTAGCGACACAATACTAACATTATCAAACAGGTAACAATCTGATTTAAGTTGTTACCCGTTTTAAGATTGTGGTTATTGTCATGATAATATTGGTTGAAACAAAAGCCAAAAGCTAAATAACTTAACACTGTAAAACAAACATGCTAAAAATCTCCATGTTGGAGGTGTTTGTTTTAAGGCCACACTTGCAAAATAGTGAGGGGCCCCAATGTCTAAGGGGGTAACCACATGTTTAAAGTTATTTTATAACACTTATTCATGTATGACTTTATATTAGGTCTTTTGGCTTTTTCAATGGAAAAGAAGTACATTTTCCGTGAGGCTTATCAGCAAAATGTTGATTTGGTAAGGTTAAATAATGTGTTGGCATAGCAATTATTAATGCTGAAGGGAAGAATGATCCTTGTAGTTTTGAATACAATTCATGCAATTGTGTATGGAAGCTTGAAAAATTCAAGACTTATTATATAAATATATATAAAGCAGTGTTGGAATCTGACCTTGTGATGACTCTGAGTGTGATACTCAAACCAAATAAATTTGTTTTAATAAATGCAAGGATCAGCCTTCAAGTTTCTTTTTTGCATGAATTTGTTATTATCAAATTTTAGTTTCACCTGAATGCATTTTACTGAAAATCAGCATAGAAATATGTAAACAGCATGTAGTATCAGCAGAAAAACAAACAAACAAAGAGCAAAACCCAACTAAGATCTCATGGTGATCAATTTTTAAATTTTCATTTACTTCTTCCTTGTGCTACCAACAGGTGCCTCGCATGCTGCAACGGTTGTGCATTGCAAAAGACCAGTCAAACCTGACTCAACCTGAAAAAGCAGACTTTAACGACAGAGTCATCCTGAAGGGCAAAATAGGCAAGAACAGGATTGGCAACAGTAGTAGTTCAGAGAAATGCAAAAATAAGAGAGTAAGCTGGGCAGAGTCTGCTGCTGGACCATCAAATAGTTATGACTTGAACTTGTGCAATGGTGATGCAGAAGACACAAATGACAGTGTTAATAATAAGGGTAGGTGTGGGTTTGGTCGGTTTGTAAAATAACATGATGCATCGTTCTGCAGAACTGAAGAACTGCTTCCAGCAAAACTGACCTCAAATTTGTATAAAAAGAGTTGATAAGGGTCAAATTTCCTCCGTGAAGAGATAGCAAAGCTTACTTTTCAAATGTCAAAGGTGTAATGCTTGAAAGATCAGCTCATCAGCTTATCATTATCTCTCCACGATGTAAATTTGACCCTTTAATCATACCAACTTGATTGATACCAAATTTTAGTGTTTCACTTTTGCACTGACGTGACACCGTAGTTTCTTCAGAAACAAACCTTTCATTCATAAACTGACCCTGTTCTGGGAGAATGACCGCTTTTAGACACAAGTGGTTCAGCTGGTGCATTAAATTATTATTTTCCTTTGTGGTTGGCCAGTTGTAACAAAAATAATGGTTTGTGCGTGGTGATGTTGCTAGAAGAAGGAGTGGCTATCCATTCACTTATGTCTGGAATCCCAGCAGAATGATTTAATTTCTTACACTTCATGGAAAATGAAACAACTTTGACCTTGAATTTTTGAACTCAAGGGCC
>BLAZ01001127.1:274687-279687 GCA_014633955.1 Acropora tenuis
TTAAGGGACCTTGTGAAGTTTGGTCTTTGGCTTCTAGAAGTTTCGCACGGTTTTGGCAGATGTCAGGCCACTTTGTTCTTTTCATTTTGTTTTTCTTCCCGTGCTGTTCTAGAGCTATTTGACAGCAACGATGGCTTACAAAAGCTAGTCAATCAAGTAATTAGAGTCATTTTCTTGGGTTTTGTAAAACTACTTTCTTAGCTGGCTCAAACGGTTGTAATTTCTTAATTCTTTGTTCAAGTGTAAGTCAAACACAAGATGGAGACAATTTACAAACACCAGCAGCCCTATTCTTTAATTAAGTTTATCCGAGATGGTAACCGATTTTTTTCGTTGTTTTTTGTTTGCCTTCTAAGTTGAGCACTCTGTCCATTTTCCGTCCTGATGAAGCCACCTTAGCAAGTCTCGATGACGAGATTCACAAACGTCAAGTCGCAAAGCACACCTGCCTGGCTCTACGCCGGTACTTTGAGGCACACCTGTACTTCAGAGTGGACTCACTTAGGAGATCGATTGCTGGTAAACAAGAAGGCAAGTGGCCAGTTTGTGTCCCAGCCTATAAGGTATTTACTTATTTTGTTGAGGGTGTCTTTCAGTGAGTTACCCAGTGCACACAAACTGTTATTTCAAGTAGAGAAGTGTATACTTCTGTCGCAAGAATTACAACCTGACATCTGATGAGTGGGTTTGTGACTAGGGAATAGAGAACTTTAGATCTGAGAGCAAGCCGACTACGCAAGTTTTGGCTACGAGAAGTCTGGAACTTTGTTTTCGTACCCGTTTTCATGCTCCCATAATTTGTAACTGTCAGATTAAAAACAACAACCAGTTTCGTGTTCTTCCGACTTTACCCTGGGTTTTTATTATGATGTTTTCAAGGGAAAAAAATCCAACAACTGCAATCACGCTGTTAGTGTTTATTGAGGACACACATGACAAAGGAGAGGTTTTGAGTATTTTTGATGAGTTGGAAGTACAAAATCACGTTTGAAAGTCTGGTGCCCGTGAAGATGTCTTTTCCTACTAATAACAGTTACTTCATTGTCGATGAGCGAGCGACAACGAGTTTCTGGCTGCATCACAGTGTCACATATGGACAGCTTCACTTTTGTACTATGAGCAAGCAAGAAAACTCGTTCTCGTCTTCATTCTCGTCTTGGTTCTGGTTCGCGGATCTAAAGATCTCTATCGGCAATGTGACACGTCCATGTATTGGACATCTCTGTTCGAAGCCTTCATAGCTAATAACATCTCAGCCCGACTGGCAGACAACAAATAACACCACGTTTCAGCTAACCAATCAGAGCAGAGTACACAAACAAGCAACTGATTGCTTAATACTATGACGTGACTGTGAAGATGACTTCCGGAAAGGTTGTTGAAATGTCAGTCATCAACAACAACAATGCTTCTCCTTCTTCCTCACCCAGAAGATCGTCACAATACATCACTCATCATTTCCCATTACATTTTACTTTGATAGTAAAGTGATGATGATGTTACACTTTGTTATTTAGGCTACGTCTCTCATTCATGGCGATATGATGGAAAACTGTCAGTTTATTCTGGAGAATGTACCTGTACCGCATCACTGGGAATCAACTGAAGTAAAAAATATAGAAAACCCGCTGCAAACATTGATCTTTTGCCACTTGTGTGGGCTTTTTGAGGTGAAACATCAATGTAATGTGTATATTTTTATATGGTGCTAAAGGTTGGCATTTTATAATAAAACCGTTTGTTTTTAACAATTCTTCATTTTGCTAATGGCGCCAATGAATTTTAGTCAAGTGCATGACGCTGTACTGCCTTTGCAGTTATGACTGCACACCATTTTTGTTGTGGTAACAAATAAACACTGTCATTTTGAAACAAAAGTTATCCCCAATTGGTTTTCTTCTGAAGTACGAAAAATTAAATTCTCAGCTCATTGTTTATTCCATATTTTGCTTTTAGATGATGAACAATTTTCGGGGATTCACCGTTTTGCTTCAGTTAATTTCTTTGTCCTCTGATTGGGTAGCTTCAAGCGACAGGTGATTTTTTTTCACTCTGAAAGATTCCAATTTTTTTTTAACCGCCGACTATCTAGCCTTAAATAGTGGTTTTACTACTTGTTATTACAACATCGCCACATGTTAACAAATCGTGTCATATCCGCTGTGATATGGCAACATGTTGTTAATTTTGTTAATGAGTAACAGTTTTCACTACATCTATCTCTGCCTGAGGTGATATGGGTGGCAGTTGAACAACGTTTTAAGGAAGAGGCACACATTTTGGCTTTCCTCATTTACTCGCAACTGAGGTACTTAAACGATGTGAAGAAGGATGTTTCACAATAAACACTAATTTAAGAGATTTCATAGTGGGATGTCCAACAACAAAAAGCATGCTGCTAATAATTAACAACTGGTTCTTGGTTAGCGTATTTCCATCGAGTTACTAATGCACATGGGAGGCTACCATATAAGCTCGAGAGTAGAGTAAGAGTCACCTCAGACGATAGCTGAGTGCAACTCAAACTTCTCGAGTGCTTTACAGTTACTTCCCAAATGCATCAATAACTAGCTGGACACACACCATAATATATAAACCATGACGTTTCTCCAAACTCATTGAAAGCTTGTAGACATGTTTCAATAGTTCATAGGGTCATCAGCTTGCGTCCGTAAGATGATGGAGCATGCTGATGACGTAAGCAAATTGTTTGTCTTAAATTGCGCGACTTTGTTGGCTATGTTATAGTATTTTTGTGTTTTGATCTTAACTTAAGTGCGGATGATATCCAGCTTGCAGCAGTCGTAACTCATTTGGCGCTTGAAGTTCTGTTTGTGTCGACAGTTGGCTTCAAAGCTCAGCTTGCACTCTGTGAAAAGATTCAGCTCCCATCAGGAGGGCAACAAACAGGAATGAGGTGCGACATACTAAAATGAGCAACGTCACATTAACTCTGTGAACCTCTTATATTGTCCTCTTATGTTGAGGTTGACCTCGACCATTGTTTCTTTCAAAACTAACAAAAAATTGCCCAAAAGGGAAGTATTAAAAGTTAATGGTGATTTGCATATGGTTGCCTTTACCGCCAACTGTACGTATCTGTTGTAAGATGTACACATTCGACTCCCTCTGTTCATTTGTTGTAGACTTCTCCTACGCTGCGCTGAAGGAAGTTTGTTAAGTGATTCAGAAGTTCAGAAAGCTGCTCTTCATGTCATTTGTAACTGTGTCTGTGGTCAGCAAGTCAGGGTAAGAAGGAAGTAATGACTGTTTTGTCGTGCCATTCTTTAAGCTTGCTGATCTTGTGGATTTACAAGGTATTGGGATGGTGGGTCGATCATAAATGTCATGGATAACGAGTAGCAAAAGAAACATCAGAGACAATATTAAACTTGGGTTTCCCATGTAATTAATGATCGTCCAGAAGTTATGTTCTTTCATTTTATCCACAAGCTCACCATCGTGTACCTTTGATTCTCATCACAATTCAATGCAATTTTCATCAAGCCAAATTTTCACGAAAGTTTGAAATCCTTGAGTAAGAGATGTTTTCAAATGACTGTCAAAAGTATTTACACGATTCAGATTCCTAGGCTTTTCGATTGGCTAAGATCAGTTGATCTCGTGCCCGTTTTTCAACCAATGAGAAGGAAAACGAAAAACACAAAAAACCATCGCACCTTGTATGCACCATATTTCCCCTGATTTGAGCAGGTTACAGGTAATTGCTAGCAACTGTGATTGGTTCATCATGTTGTTTCGAAGTAATTACTTTGGAATTGATTTTTCAACAGTCATTTGAAAACCGCCCTATTGCCCTCACAGATTGCAGTTAAATCAAATTGAAATTGTACTCAGTTTTCACTCGAGAGTTTTACACTGCATGTTTGAAGAATTTTATTACAATTACAAGTGCGAGGAATCGGAAGTTTGTTGAGAAAATGTATCGTCCAATGCTCACACGGTACCCTGCTGTCTAAAGCTCAATTTTCAACAGTCACTTCTTTGCTAGGAAGGTATAGCGGAAAAGTAATGTCATCACTTAAAAATGCAAAGCCCAGGTACAGGGCATGCAGAGATGAAGATGTTGACCTTTATTACATGAGGGGCATGCCCCTTGACCACAAAAAAGTTAAGTATTAAACGTACATCAGTGCAGGGCATGCAGACTCTATGATATGGCTACAGTATGGCCCATTCTTAATAACAATGTCGCTACTTTTCCTCCTTGAAACGACTATTTTTTTTTAAAGATAAGTGGAACTGCGGCAAAATCTCAACCAGCATTTAAGAGCAGCGACGATATCTTGAGCAAGACGTGGGGCTGCGTTCGCGACAGTAATGGCATCAAAGTTCTTTTGTCCTTATTGATGGTGAAAGAGTCGCTGGTTGATGCAGATTGCATCCGTGCATTGGCTTGCAAAGCACTCTGTGGTCTGTCAAGAAGCGATGCAATCCGACAAGTTATGGGAAAGCACCAAATTTTTAAGAGTGAACCATTTCAAAGTAAGTATTTAGTACACGAAAATCAAGCTTTCTTCTTGCTACATGTATAAGGAAGATGATGATCTTGACTTTTGTTGTCGCTTCAATTTTGCTGCTGATGACTTGGGTAACCTGAGTGCTTCTACAAACAGAGTTGAACCATTGAGCTAATGATTACTACAGGTCACTGGTTCAGCTCTTTATCAGGTTTCTCTGAAGAAACTTGAGTAATTTTGCCCAAAAGTTTAGGTCACTTTGCTTGAATTTTAAGTCAAGAAGTTTTAATAGGTCAGTTCACCCAATGGCGTTGGTCATTTTTGTTTATTATTCACGCTTCAAAAAATCTCTTCTCTTCCATTTAATGTGGTGACTTTTTTTCAAATCATGTCCTCTATTTAAATGTGGACATTAATTTTGGTCTGGCCTATAAACGGTAAACGTATTAACATCACTTCAAAATGGCTGCGCAAAATATCGTTGATGCTTGTTGCTCGAATTTGTCCTCCTCCTTAACC
>BLAZ01001127.1:293528-296028 GCA_014633955.1 Acropora tenuis
AGCAACCATTTTTGTTCGATTTTTACAATTTCTCAACAGTCACCACAACCACATCAAATTCACCATTGAATTTGAAGAGAACAGCGGAATTCCGTTTTTAGATATTCTTGTAAAAAAGGTCGTTTACAACGTAAGTTTCTGGGATTGTGATGACTTCTACATCGGAAAAATGAAGCCAAGACTTCAAGATACATAGGAAAACTTTTTAAAGCACTAGCAAAACAAGAACACACATCAGCTATTGCTGATCACATCAAAGCCAATTTCAAAATATAAAGGATACATTTGAAAATATATATTGCAACAAATGAAACCTCAAGTCAAATTATTTGAAATACATTGCTTCACAATATTTATCACCGCATTGTGTGTTACTTTTCTTGTAAATAATGTTGTTGTTGCAGGCTATTTCTCGCCATGGAGGTGTTGATGGCGCAAGATTTAACAGACGTTTTGTGTACAGCAGGTAAACAAAGCGCAGTCCTCCCTCTGTTTCCTTTTTATTTTCACTCTCCTATTTCTCCCTTCAATTTTCTCCCTCCCCATTTCCCTCTTCTGTTCTCCTGCCACTGCCCCTCTCTCACATTTTCTCTCCCACTCTATTCCCTTTCATCTCCTCCTATATCTCCTCCCATATTTGCCTCATCCATTTTTCCCTCTAAGTTTGTTTTCCTCCCACTGCTCCTCTCTCTCTATCCTCCCCCCAGTGTTCCATTTCCCTCCTTCTTTTATCGTCTGCCAAAGTTTCTGTCTTCTATTTTTCCGTTTCAGTCTGTTCCCATCCCACTGCCCTTCCATGCCTTCATGCCCCTCCCACTGTTCCCTTTCTCTTTGTTCATTCTTCCCTCTATCTCCTCCTATTTTTCCCTCTTCCATTCTCCCTTTCAGTCAGTTCCCTCCCACTTCCCTACCCTCCCCTTCCCCCTTCCAATGTTCCTTTTCCATTTGTTCCTTCCTCAATCTATTCCCTCCCAATTTTTCATCGATCCATTTTTCTCTATCAGTCTGTTCCCCTCCCACTACCTTTCTGCCTTTAACCTCTCTCACTGTTCCCTTTTCCACGGCCCCTCCCCCTATTTTCTCCGCTTTTCCTCATTTTAATCTTTCCACGTGACACAAGCCCAAGCCATAGCTTTTTAAATGCATTAATATTTTCATCCATTGTTGTAGATTTAAATCACTTCGAACCATTAGAAATGGCGTCATCCTCTTTAATTGTGCTACGTTTAAGGTAAGTTTGCTGCCCTGTTTCTTTGTTTGTTGTTTAATGTTGGATTGATCTATCTGTAGAGCTGGAACAAGGGATGTTGCTTCTCTGGAAATCCCATTTGCTCTGTTTTGCACTTGTCACTAATATGGATGTTACCATGTCAGCTTGTGATTTTTTTTTACTTCAGTCCGATGGGAAAACGATTTTGCTGGGCACAAACTCTGGTGATGTGATAGAATTCAACTTGATGACTGGTCAGGTAAGAGAAAATCTTTCACATCGTTATCATCATTGTAGTTGCATTGGACATTTAATACTGGTAATTTATTGTAGAAAATGGTCGTCTTCCTAATCATCAATATCACCATATTTCAACCTCGCTGTTTTTTTTTCTTTCTTCCAGGAAGAAGCGTTTCACCAGTGTTACCATAATGGAGGAATTTTCATGTGCCAATGTTCGAAGGTGAGAAAGAGATTTTGCCAATCATGAAGGTTGTATGGTCGTGTTTGATTTTGCTTAATATTCCAGGACGGCAAACTCCTGTTGACCTCGAGCTCGTCATCATCTACTCTTGCGCCTTCCACTCTGTGGGCGTTCGGGAACTCCTTCGAGATGAAGTAAGTGAATTAATGGCCTCAACCAGTCCCTGCTGAAGTTCTAGACAACTTAATGGTTGAAAATTGGCAATTGTTCTGACACTTTCCAACCCCCCTGCCCCCAAGCAATGATTTTTCATGTTTCTTTTTTTTCGTGATTGTCATTCTTTTCATTATTGTTAAGAACTTCTTTTCCTGCACTTGCCACAGGTAACAAATGTTCGTTTTAAATACTTTCATGCACTTGACAATTGTGGCAGATTAAATGCCCGTTGTTTGATGTGTTTTCCTTCCTTCGACACAGATGTGTCCATCTTCATACGCTTGACCACAGTTGCTGGTTTTGCCACCACTTGAGAGTTTTCCCAATTTTAACACTGAAACTCTTGAGACCAGTTGAATAAGACCCAAACCTGACAGGACACATGCATCGTTACTGATTTTCGATTTTCATGGTCATTTTTCCCCGCAGGAATTCTTTCAGTGAAGACACTTGGGTTAAGTTTAGCAACTTGTCTGAGGATAATATCATTGGGACATATGACTCTACTGCTCATGTAAGTTGGTGTGGAGCCTTGTCTACCAATGGCCCAGTCACATTAGTTGAATTGAGTATAGACTTTGAAAATGAAGTGAAACCTTGCTATCTGGGAGAATAATTGCCATTTACATGAAAACAAACAATGACTGTAG
>BLAZ01001127.1:326079-328579 GCA_014633955.1 Acropora tenuis
TAGCTCATCTGGTGTATTTCCTTTATGGTTAGCCAGTGGTAAGAAAGTAATGGTATGTGCATGATAATGTTGCTAGAGGAAGCGTTTGCTATCCATCCTATCTGGAATCGCAGCATCATGATTTTCTCACACTTTATAGAGGAAACAATGTTGACCTCGAAGTCTTGAACCCAAGGACCTCTTTACAAAAGAAAGGGTTATTACGGTGCACTTGAGAAATAGTGTAAGATAAAGGCTACAGTGTCGTTGTCGCATCATCACCCTGTGAGACTATTTTCACTTTTAGCATACAGTTGTTTTACTGTAATGCGTCAATAGCCATGACAAGTGATGATGATGATGAACACCACGTCACAATACCAGTGGTAATAGTCATCAAGGACAGGAAAGAAAGAAGATGCCTGCTCATTGACATAACAATTCCATCTGAAATAAATACTGTACCTTTCCAAAATTTACAGAGAAGGTATCCAGGTCCAGAGGTCTCGAAATTGAAATCAATAGGATGTAGGATATGAAGACGGAAACAATACCAATAGTCATTGGAACCCTTGGGCTAGTAAAGTACAGACTTGACAAGGTCACTGTTTGAATCCCAGGCAACATATACACGACTAAAATCTAGAAAACCACAATGTTAGGAACATCCTACATACAATGGAAAGTACTCTATCTAAGGTAACTTTTCCTTCTTGTGCTTCAGACAAGAGCCTATTGCAGTCAAAGTGCCCTTCTTCTATAAAGACCAGCAAGGGAATCCACTCAAGCAAGGGAGGTTACCACATTCTTCCAGTGTCCTTTTCTCTTTATCCACTGACCCTTGGCATGCAGCAAAGACTCATCTTGCAATACCTGACTTCTTTGGGTGACAATAAATGGGTAGGAGTCATGTCTCATCTGCTAAAAAGGAATTTTCTACACAAAAGCAGTGTTTGCATTATTTTTATATTATTTATATAATACAATGTTTAAAGTTCCAGTTTAAGTTCGTTTTCATATTCTACTCTTACAGGCATGATGATACAGGTCGGATGGGAGGGTTGGTGTGATGGATGTGTCCACCCTCCCCCCTCCCCCCCCACAGGCTACACTGGTCCAGTTTTTTGTTGACCAACAATTTGTTAGGCTTGACCTTGGCACACTACTGAAAGATCATGATGATCAGCACTGCTGATCATCATGGTTTGCTGCAGCAAACCCAGTGAACAATGGGAATTTTTAGGTTTACTTTTATTTTGTTTCTTATATTAATTAGTGACATTAAGACTGAAAATTACATACATAAACTAGTCTCTGTGCCAAAAAATCCATCCTCAATTTTAAGGGTTTGAGTAATATCCACATTTTTAAGTTTGCTTTTGGCTGCTTTTTTTCACATCATACTGCCTTCAAAACGCTCAAAATACGTTCCCAGACAACCTAATTTTCAAGATTTCTCATGGGGGGCATGCCTCCACTTTTCCCTAGAGGCTCGCACCTCTAGCGCACATTTGGTCCATCTCGTCCTTGGATGCCACCCCAACACACACACACACACACACACAAAATAAAATTTAAAAAAAACCTGCCTACGGGCCTGTGATGTGCATGACAAATCATGTTGTCTCATAAGGTTCAATCAAGTTTGTGAGATTCATACCAAGTTTAAGTCAGAATTTATATTAGGTATGTCCATAGTTTGTCTTTTTTTGTATTTTGTCCCTGGGTGGGGATTTTTAGCAGAGCTCCGCGTACGCGCGGAGCACCATAGCTAAGAAAATACTGGTAACCCATCGATGCGAGAAAATTTGGTTTTATAGCCATGACGTCATCAACCGCCCGTACATATGTCCGTACGTACGTCCTCCATCCGTCCGCCCCTTCATGTAAGTCAAACGTCGCACTGTTACAAGTTTGCAGGCACAGAGTTAATGACCATGAACAAAAACTTAATAATGAGGAGCTCTGCTTTTGGGCTTGGCCAAATCTATATATTATCTACATTTGATGAACGTATGCTGCCCCATGCACCCTTGGGAAATTGACCACAATTTTTGCTCCTTGGTCAAATCCCCACCCCTTGCCTGCACTCCAACCCCCCATGGGGTTTACAATGAATGCAATAAATTTGGTCTTAATATTAATTTTGTCCTCCTTCCGTTAAATTCACTCAGTACCAAACAGTTTTCCACAGTTCCTCAAAAAAGTCACGGAATGATTCCTTAAAAGATCTCTGGAAGTGGTCAGACAGTCACACCAATATTCAATATAATTTGTTCAAATCCACCACGGAACTTCCTAAAGATTTCCGTTCTAATCAAGAAGACAATTAAGTGCAAGACCATTTAACATCTCAGGGTTTCTTTTTCTCAAATGTTATCAAGCACTCATTGTCATCTGGCAACTATTTGGTTGTCTGCACAGTGTCCCCCGACCCAAGAACATTTACAATTTTACTATTCGCTACATCAACAACTCCCTTCCTATTCATAAGAATAGGACAAGATGGGGATTATCACAA
>BLAZ01001127.1:346079-348579 GCA_014633955.1 Acropora tenuis
TATGGAATATTTCATGTATCACTTAACATACGAAATGTCAAGTCAAATTATTTGAAATGCATTGCTTCACAATGTTTATCACCACCTTGTCTGTTATTTTTCTGATGAAATAGCATTGTTGTTGCAGGTTACTCCCAGCCATGGAGGTCTTAATGGTGCAAGATTTAACAGATGTTTTGTGTACAGCAGGTAAACAAAGCGCAGTCCTCCCTTTGGTCCCTTTTCAATTTTCCTCTGCCATTTCCCCCTCCAATTTCCCTCCTCTCCATTTCCCTCTCTTTCATTTTCTTTCTCACTCTGTTCCCTTTTCATCTCCATCTATATCCTCTCCCATATTTTAATACCCCATCAATTTCTCCCTCTCAGTTTGGTCTACTACCACTGCCCATTTATCTTCCTGCCACCGTTCCATTTCCCTTCTCCTTCTATCCCCTTCCACATCATTCTTCCATTTTCCCTTTCAGTCTGTTCCCATCCCACTGCTTCTTTCTACCTTCTTCCCTCTCCCACTATTCCCTTTTCAGGGGTTTCAGTAATAGCCTGGTAGTAGGTAGATATACCCACTTGTAACAAGCCGAATATCAGTTTGTACGAATTCTTGCTAAAAAATTTGGCAAAAATAAGTCCTGTGTTATAGGAAACAAAAGGAAAGGTGAAAGAAAAGACATTCTGGTGTGTATCCCGCCTTTTGGACCTGAAAAATGTTAAGCAAAGCCCAAGCCAACGGGTAATCAATAACATTTCAAAACGAAGTGAAAAAATATGCAAGGCATAAGCTGAAATCGACAGGAAACTGGGACTTAGGATGAATACTAATAGTTGGCAAGAAGCGATCGTTGTTTATAATACCATATTTTGCTCCAGCGGCAAAACAAAAGAGATCGAGCGATAAGGATTCTTCGCAACGTTAGTTGAGGACATTGCAAAAGCCAACTTTCTGTGGATAAACTTTGATATTATGCTCCTTTTTGCGTCAATAAATAGTGCATCGTTCAGTAATCGATTTGAGTAGATGTCCAGTTCATTAAAATAAAAATAGACCTCAAAATGCAAGAAAATGCGTGTAGAAGAGACTACGATTTAAATATTTCCCGGGGCATGCCGCCGGACCCCACTAGAAAGGAAGCCCTTCCAACGTAATACCCGCCTGTTATGCTGAACTACCGACTTGTGCCAAAATTTATTGAAGCCCCTGCCCTTTTCTTTTGCTTCCTCTTCTCTATAAGCTCCCATTTTTCTCCCTTCTGTTTTTCCCTTTCAGTTTGTTCCCTGCCACTGCCCTCTACCCCCTTCAAAAATTCCCTTTCCATTTTTCATTCCTCTCTCTATTCCGTCCCATTTTTTATTTGTCTGTTTTCCCCTTTCAGTCTGTTCCCCTCCCACTGCCTCTCTCCCTTTACCGCCCTCTCAGTGTTCCCTTTACCTCAGCCCTCCCCCCCTGTTTTCTCCACGTTCCCTCATCTTAATCTTTCCAAAGAAAACAGGCCCAAACCATGATAGCATTTTAAAAGCAGTAACGTTTTAATCAATTGCTATAGATTTAAACCATTTCGAGCCATTCAAGACAATGAAGATAACAGCTCCTTTACGTGTGCTACATTCCCAGTAAGCTTGCTTCTTTGTTTCTTTGTTTGTTGTTTAGTGTTGAGTTGATTATATCTGTAGAGATGGAACAAAGGATTTTGCTTCACTGGAAATCCCCTTTGCTATGTGTTGCACTTGTCTTCAATATGGATGTTGCCATGTCTGCTTATGATTTTTGATTATTTTTTTTCTTCAGCGCAATAGGAAAACAATTTTGCTGGGCACACATTCGGGTGAAGTGAAAGAATTTAATTTCATGACTGGTCAGGTAAGAGAAAATTTTTCACGTTCTCGCCATCGTCATTGTCATGGTAATTACATTGGACATTTAATTATCGTTGTTGTCAACTTCCTAATCATAATTATCACTGTGTTTCAACCCGCTGTTCGCACATTTTTCATTTCCTTTCTTCTAGGAAGAAGCGTCTTTCCATTGCAGTCCTGAGGGAGCCGGAGCTATTTCCATGTGCCAGTGTTCAAAGGTGAGAAACATCTTAGATCTTTGTCGTTCTTATTTCCAGTTTGATTTTGCCAATCATGAAAATTTTGTGGTTGTATTAAATTTTGCTTAATATCATAGGACTGCAAATTCCTGTTGACCTCATCTACATCTTCTGTTTCACCATCTGCTCTGTGGACATTCGGTAACTCAGTTAAGATGAGGTGAGTGAAAGGGCTCAATCGATCAGTTCCTGCTGTAGCGTAGACTAGACAGTGGTTGACAAATTGGCAATCCCTCTCAAACCCCCACCCCACCCCCCCACTGACAATGATTTCACTTCTTTCTTCACAAATGTCATTCTTTTCATGATTGTTAACAACTTCTTTTCCCTCGCTTCCCTCAATTAAAAAGTCTTTCAGGTGATTGCTGAGTGTTTTCCCACACTGAACACCAGTGGTTACAGATTTTCCTGCC
>BLAZ01001127.1:371234-373734 GCA_014633955.1 Acropora tenuis
TGGTAGTTACAGGCGTCCTAACGTTATGTATATTATGTGCAAAGACATCTGCATGAGGCCTCGGGTTCAATTTTCGATTTTAATAAGGTGGCCATATTTTAACTTTGCGGAGACATTGCGAAAGGAAAAAAGGAAAAGGAACTTTATTTTAGTGGCTAGTCGTTCTAGCGCTGGAGCACTAATTGGGGATACTGTAAACTAAATGGGAAACCGGAGTACCCGAAGAAAACCTCTCGGTGCAGAGCAGAGAACCAACAAACGCAACCCACATATGACACCGGATCTGGGAATTGAACCTGGGCCACATTGGTGGGAGTGCTCTCAGCACTGTGCCATCCCTGCGATTGTTCGGTCATTCTGTGGTCTGCTGATATGCTATTGATTTCGACAACTAAAACCGAAGAAAGGTACATTGCAAAAGAAACTAACAGGCAATAGTTTACACAGTCTCTTGCTCAAAAAGTCGTTCTTTGCATTTGCATTTGCATTTGCATTTGATAGATCGATTGATCTACTGGTCGAAGCAGTTTGCAATTGACAGCCGTAACACTTACCCGTGACAGCCTTGACAGGTGTTACCGGTTCAGTTGAGGATCCTGTGGCAGAGCCTCTAGGTTGGTGCTGCTTTGGTCCCAATGCTTTGAAAATCTATAATGGTGTGGAATTTGTTTGTGATGAGGAACACAGCATGGTAGAAAATATCCTGGAGAAATTGGATGAATTTACAACTTGCAGTGTGAATGAAAACTATGAAAATATATATTCAATGGAAGAAAGCAGAGGGAAGGCAAATCGATAGAAGCCTACAGAACTACCCTCAGATCTCTCGCATAGAATTGGGCTTTTTTTGTGCCCATTTTATAGCTGATAGTTTACTTAGAGACTGGATTGTCTTAGGCATACATTATACAATAACTAATGCAAATGACTTTTACAAGAAGGCCGTTTGGATCTTACAAAATACTAAGAGATTTGTGGAAAAGCAGTGATCGAAGCAGCAGCAAAGGCTATCTCAGGAACATTTCTGCATGTAACAACAACGTAATATTATTGACAGGTCAATAATTACATATTGTAATGTGTGTCAGTGTCTGCTCATTTCAGATTTTGTTATTTATTCATTTATTTATTTATCCAGGGGCATCCAATTTAGCAGAGCTAGTTTAAATGGAGCCCTGTACCCACCAGTACATTGACAAAGGACAGCCATAACTCTGGGAACTTCATGCCCTACTCTTTTGAAAAAGTGTGTATGTTCTTTTAAGTCCCATATTGAACTTATAAACATGGAAGATATCTGTGAGACAGGGCCTAATTGGCTTATAGTCCTTATCCAAGAAGACTTGAAAGTCTAACCATTTGCAGGGGTAATTACAAAGGCAGCACTTTCTCATCAGTTATCTTAAGACCCTGATTAGTGGTCTGGCCAGAGTTAACTCACGACCTCCAGCATAGCAGCCCAATGCTTGACCAATGGAGCTTCCAGTGTGCAGTGCAAAGATTAATTTCTAAACAAACTCTGGTGCTGTGTTGATTGGGAGGTGAAGCGCAAAAATTATTTGTTATCAAAGAAATTTACGAGGGTCAAATGACCACTATAAAACATTTTTCACTCTGTTGAAGTGAAAGCATTTCAAAATGCCAGCTTCATAATGTTTTTTTTATCCGGATAAATAAATAAATAAATAACAAAATCTGAAATGAGCAGACACTGTTACAATATGTAATTATTGACCTGTCAATAATATTACGTTGTTGTTACATGCAGAAATGTTCCTGAGAGAGCCTATGCTGCTGCTTCGATCACTGCATTGCAAACCCTGTGACTGCTCCCACTCCTACAAAAGCACCCATTACCCATTGATCCCATTACCAACCTAGAAGCCCTGATGAAGCCTTAACGAGAAGCATTCTATTTGCACTGCATTACTTTGAAAATCTATAATGGCATGTAATTTACTAGTGATAGGAACACAACATGCTAGAAAAAATCCAGGAGAAATTTGACAATTTTACAATAGTTATTGGCTGGGTCCATGAAAGATATAATTGTCTTAAACGGAAAAATCCAGAGGGAAGACAAGTTGATAGAAGCTTACAGAACTCAGCCCTCAGATCTCTTGCACAGACTTATGGCTTCTGTGCCTGTTTGGCTGATAGTTTTCTCAGAGATTGGATCGTCTTAGGCATACATAACAATAACTTGTGCAAACATCATTTACAAGAAAAGCGGTTGGATCTTAAGAAATGCTGGGATTTGCCCAGAAGTAGTGCAGCAGCAGCATGCCATCTCAGGAACATATCTACAGCTAACAACAGTATGATTGTTTGGTCAACTACTTATTGTAACAGCTAGTCTCTGCTCATTTCAGATCAATGGAAGGTTTAATTTCTAAACTGACTGTGCTGCTGTGTCGATGGGAAAGTAAAACACAAAAATAATTTGTTATCAAAGGAATTTATGAGCTGGGTCAAATTGTAACCACAGAAAGTTTTTTGA
>BLAZ01001129.1:29604-34604 GCA_014633955.1 Acropora tenuis
TTAAAAGCCGCAAAATTGGAGGAGCATGCCCCTCCATCACCCTCCCGGCTCAGTTGCTGAAAGGGTGGATAGCACCATCCACTGGATAAATGACTATTAACTTTGATAGTTATCCACTAGATCACAATTCATCTTGTGCATAGAGCTATTCACCCTCTGAACAACTGAGGCCAGGCCTGGATCAGTATCTATGTATTCCCCTCAAAATGCAAGCCTACGTCACACCATTAAGTAGAGTGATTCATTGAACTCTCAAGTAGCCAATGCAATACGAGTTGCCAAATGTTAAAGGGTATTTCAGTTTATAACTCTACCTAAGCAGAATGTTTGTTAATGTTACAATTATTCCTACAATGTAGGAATAACATATGCAACTGTATGTCACAGCCAGTAGGAACAAAATGAAAGTAGAGAAATCAGAATCGTCCATTAAGAAACTGAAAGACGCCGCCGAAAAAAACGTGCCTGAAAGACCTGAGGTACAGTACCTGAAGTACCAGTCAACATCGTGCCTGACGACGAATTTAAAAGTGGCATCAGCCAGCTGAACAGAAACTTATGGGTACATTGACAGACTACCACCACAGACAAGCAGAAAGCAACCAAATCAAGCTCAAACAATATCGGAGCAAAGACCAAACTTAACCAGAGGAAAGAAAACGAACAATCCTAATCCAATTAAGAACCAGCCATGACAGGAAAAAGAAAACCGCACTGAGAATGTACTAGTTTTAGCTACAGCGCTAAAAAAAAAAAAACAAAATCAAGAAAGTGGAAGACATGATGAAAGCTTTACAAAATAAGAAAGTGAATCTTATCCCTTTGTTTTTACTGACTCTTCAGTAAAAGGGAGGAAGATAGAAAAACGCAAAATCAGACACATAAAAACCACACGTGAAGAAGCAATAGGAAGCGAGCCACAAACAGGATAAACTCATTTTCAGTTCGAAACAAACACGAGAAGAGTCAAAATGGCGTTGCTCTCAATGTCTTCCTGAGATTCTTTCTTCTCTGGCGAGCAAAAATCACTAGATTGCAGTGAAAATCATTCCCAAAGTTACACATATTCTAGAGAAACAATTCCAGGTAAAGTCAAAGCAAGTATGAAAAACAAGAACTACAAAGGCACGGTGAGTGTCGAGTGACACAACACCTTCCTTCAAGAGACTATCATTTATGTTTCCTCTCCCTCTAGTGTTAAAGGAGACAATTGTCTAGAGAGTTTGCGAAGGTTAGTGCCACGCACTTTTCTGGAACTGTGACTCCATTTCCAAAATAGCCTATTACTCATAAGTTTTAAAATAAAGTTTAGAGTAACAGCTGTAAATAATATTATTTAATTACTTTTGGAAACTTCTAGTTTTTCTTCAGATAGCTATACAAGCCACTCTCTATATAGTCAGTTGTAGTTAGTTGTTGTTGTGATTTGGGACTTCATTCCCTGCTGGTGATTTCCGAGTAATACTGTGTGAAAAGTTAAGGGATTTTCGTGTTAGTGTGTGATTCTGTTATTCTGCTGATTGTGATACTGTGAAAGAAGTCGTCACGAAGTTTTGTCAAAGAAAGAGAAAGTACTTTGCTGTGGTCAGATAAGCACAGAGAATTATTTAGTTGATTGATTGTAATGAAATTGTACCAAGAGTAGTCGCTCACTCAAGCTAAGTTTTCTCCGGTTGTCTACAAAATTGTGTTTCACATATCTGGTGAAGTTATTATCTTTCAGCCTACAAATGCCAAACCTACCTGGTTAGATGGATCGCTGGTCCGATGGATCGCTGGTTCAATGGACGGATGAATGTCATAATAGTACAGTTAGGCCTAGATGACGTGCAGTATATCCACTGACGTGTATTTTGCAGTTCCACAAAAATGGCGTCCACTTTTCTGTTTTGTCGTGTCAGTATTTTCCTAGTTATTCTAATAATTCCAATACCAGTGGTTAATTATTTGAATACATTATTATAATTATACGAGTGCCCCACGTGATGCTCAGAGTGATCATGAAACAAGAAATCTAGAAAAAATTTTATTCAGAGAAATAATGGAGAGGACCTTAGGACGAAAAACCAAAGTAAAGATGGGTGATATTCTGCTAAGAAAACATCTTCAGTTTCATCACGGCAATTTAAGTAAAAAAGATACGGCCTGCCTTCGCTAAGCCTGGGGTGGACAGGCTGTTTCTCAAGGAGGAGGGAGATGGGTTTCCTGATGGAACCATTGGAAGGCATGTGGTGGCTTTCTTCCAAAAAACAGGTGTGACCAGCACTTGAGTTGGCCACACTCGCCTCTGTAAAGTTTATTTCCACGCAGACTTACAAGAAGGGCAACCAGGATGAAGGCCATTAGGCACATGAATTGGATCACCAGACAACATTACCAGTGCGAATTTCCATCAGTCACCACAACTGGCACCATCAATTACCTAGCCTCCATTATGTCAGTTGTGCTTCAGGATATGCCCCCGCCCATCTCAACAGGAGCGAGGACTTTGACTCCCAGACATCATCTGAGGCCAAGAAGGAGGATTTTTACCCTGAAAAGGTCACTTAGAATTTTTGGGAACCTTTTTTTCCGGCTGAAGTTTTCGAAAGGGTAACTTTTGATCCCTATAGTTTTAGGATTGGAATTCAGCTTGGTAATCCAAACAGATGAAAAAATATTTAGGGGATAAAAATATGGCTATATCTACCGTTTAAATACTAAAATACGTTTAACAATGCTAAGTTCAAGTGTTTTGACTTATACCCTTGTTGGGTGCCCCTGATGATTATCTTAGTCCCCATTCAGAATTCCTGGTCCATGTGCCACTCCGGTTATACGCGACAAAATATGTTTATAAATTCCAGGCTGGCAATTTTTGCCAGTCTGTACTGTTTGATCCAAAAAGGGAACACCAGTATAACTTTCGGGTATTTTAGAAGCTAACAGCCTTAACAAGAGATCAAACCCGGGAATTTTAACTCTTTGGAGACATGTTTACACCCGGACTTACACATACCATGAATATGTCATATGTAAAGATATATCAAGTTAATTAAATTATTTTGGTCAATGTGTTTTTCAGGAGCATTTATTTAACAAACAAGCAACTGGGTAACCAGTTAGCAATTGTGAAAGCCCTAAGTTCCTGTTCAAAGGCTGTGTGGTGTGCCCAGACAAAAGATATGTTCCTGCCACAGTATGTGCATAAACTCTGTTGTCAGTAGGTCAAGGGATCTGATCCCAAGCGTTTTATACCTGTGAAGGTATATTCAAATTTTGTAATTTTAAAATTGGATAGTTCCAATGTTCTTTATTTGATCCATTTAATTTAAGACCTCCTCTCCATATTGCAAACAAATTGGAAAGCTGAAAGTTTGGATGTTTACTGGTCCTGTAAGTTGAATGAGGAAAGTAATACCGTATTTACTCGAATAAGCGCCTCGGCGCTTATTCGAGGGCGGCGCTTAATCAAGGGCGGCGCTTATTCGAGGGCGGCGCTTAATCAAGGGCGGCACTTATTCGAGTAAATACGGTATAGGTATTAGCTTAGGGCAGTTTAGGGCGGTATAGGTATTAGCTTAGGGCAGTTTTCAATTGAGTGTCGAAAGTAATTAGCGATTTCCTATCAATATTGAAATAGTTTGATGTTTTTTAAAAACAATAAATTATTTTTCATAACAAGATAGGTTGAGATAGTGTCCATTTGCCATTTCTTAGACCATAGGTAATCAAGGTCCTCCAGACAATGTCTGGGTCTTCAACACCAATGTTCAAATGGACAAGAATGACGATACAATATCAGCAGATAAACAAGTCTATGTCCTGGTCGAAGAGGACGAAAAACTTCCTCAACTTTCACAAATTTCTGGAGGTGAGTGTAGGCATAATACTTGGTCATATACAGTATATAGTTTCGGTAAATGCTTTTTACACAAGTTATTGATTTAAAAGGTTTGTTTAGGAGTTTAGGAGGATCAATTTGGACTGCATTGTCAAGGTAGATAATTTTACTCCTAAGCAGGAATGGAATACTTCTCTAAAAGGCCGCACATACCCCTCTACCACCCTACTCTCTATAAGTCCTGTAGCCGGTATAACCCCCCAGGCCATTGGAAATAGATGGGATCATGCTCAGACAAATGTGCAACAAAATGATTTACAGCATTGCATATTTAGTTAGTTAGTGGGATTAACTGGAGTCATGCAACTCTGTATTGAGGTGTTTACAATATGTAACAGGTCTAATTTGATTTCAGGTTAATTTTGATTTAAAATTAACTGGGATGAACCTCAATCTCATTGTTTCTTTCTAATTAGGGCTAGGAAACAAATATACTTCAACTGTAGCAATGATACATGACTGTTCTGATGAGTTAAAAAGATTGTAGGCCAAACGGGATTCCTATGACAAGATGAAACAAGTTCCAGAAAATAAATGGTGAAAAGGTTACAATATGGATAAGAGGCAATATGTACAGGACAAAATTACCAAGTACACTTTGGCTTACTGCCTTTCTTCCACCATCACTTATTTTTTCCTGCAGAATTTGATGAAGGAGAAGGGCTTAGAAAACTTCTTGAAGCTGAAAATGAATTGTTTAAAAATAACTTCCTGCAAGTTGTACTGGCACATGCTGCCAGTAGCATAGCAGCAAACTATGACTTAGTAGTCAATGAGTTTGATGGCTGTGCAAACCCGGTCCTGAAGGGCCAACCAGTATCGGGGAAAACAACAGCTTTGAAGGCCATAATGAGTGTTTTCGGCGAAAAACACTTCACCAGTGGTATGTACCATACACATTGTTAACTAACACATTGTCTTTGGACAAAAGCTCAGTCTTCCTTGTCACAAAATTTTTAAAAAATCTCTTATACTCATGTGCGATTGCTGGCCTTTGTAGAATCAGGTTTTATTTTAAGCTAGTTGTACTAAATATACATATACCTGTAAATGTCAGCTTGAAGTTTCTAAAATTACTTGTATTGCTAATAATGCAAATTAGTATTTACCAAATCAG
>BLAZ01001131.1:32789-34970 GCA_014633955.1 Acropora tenuis
AAAATAAGTAATGAATGATAAATTGCATGGCCGAGCTGATTATTTACAATCTCTCTCTCTTTATCAACATTCCTCACATGAACCTCTCTACACGTGTAGTTAACGAGTCCCCAAGTACATTTAGGCCCAAATCAAACGTCGAACTTCGCCTGAGGCGAACTAAACTGCAATTTGAGTCGAGGTAAAACTCGACCGTTGGTCAAACAGGTCCAAACTTAAATCATGAATAGTAAAAAGACTTCTACTATCCATGCTTAAATCGAATTTCGATCGACCAACACGTTCTGTGCGTCTGCGTGAGATGGATAGAACATGTACGTTGGTCGATCCTAATTTAGTCGGACGAACTTAGTTGAGTCAAACGTCGAACTTATCATGAACTTAATACGCTCACTCCCCGTTTAACCTTGGCCTTAATTAAGGTGATTTCTGGCAGCAACTCATGCAATTTGAACTCTTGTCATAAGGACATTCATCCATAATAGTTAGCAATTAGACGGCACGCTCGAGGTCTCCATTGGCTAGTAGTTGGCGAGGGGGCAAAGCTCCAAGTCAAAAAGTCGATAGCAACGGCCGAGAGCGAGCTGTTTTCTTTGCTTTGTGAAGAAATAGTTGTTAATATCAAGTCCTTCTTTGCAATGCCTGCAGTAGGTGTTCTTTTGAACTTTCTATCCTTTTTTATAGGGGAATTTGGGAAAGACGAAAAACGGATTCAAAAGTCTACAAAAGTGTACCAAGCCAAAGGAAGTACATTTTACTGGGAATCTTTGTTAGTAGAGGAACTACTACTAACTATGTGGGAATCGATCCACGGTCAAACTAACCTGAGGGTAAATCAGCAGTAAAGATCAACAGGTGCAAGATCGTCGCAGGTGAGTTTATTTGGATTTGTTTTTTTGTTATCAAGCTTAAGAATTAATAAAAAGTGGGGGCGAGGAAAGAAGATCGATACACTTACTTTGCTTCTTATTTCCGTAAACTTATGTGTTGATTTTAGTTAAAATTTATTCACCAAGTGTAAAGCCGGGGAGAATGGGATGGCCGCAAATTTAAACGTAGATTGCTGCTAGAAATGACCTGCTTTCGCAAGTGTAAAATGGTGGGTTGAGCCAAAACGAGAGACAAATTTAGTCTAACTCTGAATGAAAAATGCCGGTTTTAACCAAAAGAGGAAGAAACGACTGTAGACTTACCCACAATGAAAGGCCCACTCTGATCTGTTTGCACCTTTTAAAGCGATCTGGATCCTGTTCCTAGGTTAAGAACGGGACGGCCGCAGACTTCCTCCCACTGGTAGAATGAATGCCAGTTTAAGCTAAATTAAAAGACAAATTTAGACTTACCCTGAGTGAAAAATGCAGGTGTAAACCAAGGTTAAGAAACGAATGGAAGCTTATCCTCAACCAAATGTCCACTCTGATCTGTTCGATCTGGCGCGGAGGAGAAGCTTGTCGTTTGGAATGGGACGCGTCCGGCCGTGAAATTCCTGCCACTGATTGACTGAATGTCAGTTTAAGCTAAATTAAAAGACAAATTTAGATTTACTCCGAGTGAAAAATGAAAGTTTAAACCAAAATGAGAAACAGATGTTGACCTACGTACACTGTAGCTGAAAGAAATTTCAGGTGTGATATGTTTTTGGTTCTGATCGGGAGCTTGAGCTTGAGCTCAAGTAAGATTCTTTTAAGCTTACCAGTAGAGCCGTTGATAAGTTCTGGGGTGTTTTTCATGAGCAGTTAAGCAAGGGTTAGCTTATAGATCTTTTACTTACCTCGCAAAGAGAATTCCACCTTCGTCCACTGTCATCCAAGCTAGTGAGGGAAGGAAGAGCTTCTAGACCATGTGCTTCCGTAACCATAGAAACAGACAAAAGCAACTGACAGGTGTCTGTCATCTCCAATAGACAAGCTTGGAACTGGTGCCAAGAGAGTTAGTGGGGACATAAAGGCATTCAAGGTAACCTTACCTGTATACTTTCAAATACTTTCAGCTATTAAAGGCCTGGGAGAGCAGGGGGTAAAAGAATTTGCTAATAGGCAAGCCAGTGGTTTCATAGCTGTCAACCTGCCCATGAGTCGCATTATAGTGTTTGAAGATGGATCAATCGTATCACCCTTATCGGTTAGTGCTACAATTAATGGAATCAAACAAATGCCCCGTTATTGTTGAACGAGTTTTAGT
>BLAZ01001131.1:193401-198401 GCA_014633955.1 Acropora tenuis
CTTTTCATAGGACAAAATCGATCATCGAATATTTGATCATATGAATAAGTCGGAAGGTTTAAATAAATGTGTATGCGTTGTATGCTTATCATTACAGGTGTGAACTCTTAGCTCTTGTTTTGACCTGTAATTGTTCTCAGATTCAACACATCCTTTTGATAACTCTCGTCTTGTAACCGAGTATTTTCACTTAATTTTCAGTTTGAGAATTTAGCTTGATTAAATTGCTAAGTTGGGGGTGCGTCTTATAACCGAGTGCACCCTATAACCGAAAAACTACGGTAGTTTCACCAATTCTTGTATTTATTTCACCCTTACTACTTGTACCCTGGGCATCCAAATCTTTTGGAGTAAGAGTGAGGTCGTTACGGGAGAATCTCAAACTGAGGCCTTGCTGTATTGACTGAGCGATAGCAAGGTCAATACGGTAGGCCGAGGTTCGAGATTTTCCCATAACAACTGAACGGTCGAGGTTATTAAGTTGTTTATTATATGGCACCAACAACAAAAATTTTCAGACAAAAATTAGATGGTTTTTTAGTTACCTTTTGCTTTGTTTTTGCAAGCCCATAATCGGGCTTTATGGGAGAATGACGCCCTACAATTCAGTCACAATTAGCCAATCAGAGCACGTGTTATATCGGCTACAAACACAAGCCATATAATAAAAATGTGTAAAATCTTCCTTACATCGCTATAATCTCAAATACATACCAGTGCATTAGAATATTTCCACCTGTATCTAGACTTAAACTTTGGGGCCAGCAGTTGTGTTTGAGTTAGATTTTAGGTTAGAATAATTAGGGTTAATATACTGAGCATGAGAGAAATGCAAGAGTCGACCATCATAATTATGCTAACCATGAATCCCTTGTTCTATAACACTGGCATTATTCTTTCAAATTTTAGTTTCTCCAAACCCTTTGAAAGCTGACAGAAATGCATCTCATTGGCTAGTCATTGCATCATCAGCATGTGCCCATACAATTATGAAGCACAGTGATGATGTAAGCAAATTGTTGGGCTGAAATAGTGTGACTTTGCTGGCTATGTTTTAATGTTTACTGAAGTTATCATGCATCTACTTTGATACAAGTCCAGATATATCTTAATAATTATTTCAATGTTGGTTTGACAGGTTCAGCCTGGACTCAAACACTGGTGTTTTAAGCTTTCCAAACTCTCTACCAGCCAGACGGTACCAGTTAAATGTACAAGCATCAGATAGAGGTAATAGGACTTTTTAACCTTGCATAAATTATGTACTAGTGTATGTATAGCAAGGATCACTACTTAATATACTTTTTTCAAGCAATTTTACATTTGGCTTAGGGATAACTTTTGCAGTAAAAAGCTCCCATGAACATAGCGAAATTATTTCTTAATAGATTTTAATGAGTTGATAATTTGATTAAGTTAAAACCACCCTGAGCTTATCCATTGGGCAGTTATAAGGAGTTTTAAGCTTGGGAACATCTACAGTATCAAACTTCTTCAGACATCTGCAGATATTTTTTTTATCCACTTAGAAAAATCCTGCCACTCTAAGGATATATATATATATCAAGTCAACAACTAAGTTAAAGTTGGCTGGTACCATTGTTACATCCAAACTACTGGAAGAAATTATTGAAAAATCAGTCTTATATATAACTAGGGTTACGATTCTCGACCATTAAATAAATTTTATTTTCTTCTTGCAAAGTTTGGTATTATTTACCAGTTTTGAAGATAAGTTGGGCCTTACTTATTTCCTTATAAATTTCATTAGATTTATATGGATGAGGTTAATACATGAAATTCATTTGTTTTAGGAGTGAATTGAAACGAATGTGTATGATTCTCACAATTTCTAGCACTACTTAGTATTAGCAAGAAAGGCCTGGAAAATTCAGGCGTGAACAGGGTCCTCTATGAAAGCTGGCTTCAATTGTGCTTGTGGGTCATTTGTGGGTAAATGAAGAAATACCTGTAATTCAAAAAAAAAATATTCTTTGGTTCAACTGATGTTACAGAAAAAGAACATCCTCAAAAATGTAATTGGTACTTTCCTTCTGTCTTTTGCAGCTCAAAAATCAAATGAGATTAGGAGGACAAGAGTGGACGTCTATGTGACTGTCTACCTTCCTGGAACTGGAATTATTGTTTTTGATCCTCCAATTGTCCCAAAAGCAATACGGGAAGACATCAGTATCAATTCGCAGGTGAAGGAAGTGCCTGCTCGTGGCGCACAGAATATCCAGTACAGCATTGTGGGTGGAAACACTAATGATGCGTTCAGAATTGGTTCAAACAATGGGCAGATATTGGTTCAGAAAACACTTGATCGAGAAACGCAAAGCAAGTACACTCTAGTCATTCGTGCTGTGGCATCCAATCTAGCTACGGAAGCAAATTTCATTATTTCAGTAACAGATGTGAATGATAACTCCCCAAGGATCACATTCATGGAGGCACAACCAAAGAATATTGCAATTGAAGACTTCTCACCTCCAGGATCACCTGTGATTCGGGTAAATGGATTAGTTTGCATGACTGAAAGGGCAGGCAGATATTAGTTATTTTTGTACTCTTTCATGTACACAAATATCATACGTGATTGCTAACATACACACTTACATATATTATATGTATATTTAACAAACAGGTTCCATGTTGCTGTGCATCTGCTCAGTAATAGATCACAGAAGAGGTCAAAATGCGGTAAGAACAAAAAAGTGTGCGTTCTTACCACATTTTGGCATCATCTGTGATCTGTTATTCAGCAGACACACAGCAGCATTGAACCTATTTGTTTTATACATTAAAGAAGTGAAAAAATTAACAGTGATGTCATTTGTGTCTGTCCTCCAATAGATCATAGATAAGGACCAATCCAAATGAGCATTGGATTAATAGCTTATTGTATAAATGTATATAAAAAGCACGTCAAAGAAATTACAACTTGAACAACAGTACTAGCTTCCCTAGGAGTTAAAGGGCTCAGTTTTGCCGGAAATATATATACTTTTTTATTGTTAATTATAGTAGCAATAATGATAATTTCTTTCATGGCACAAAGTATTTTCTAAGTGTTTAAAGGAAAGACCCTAAAGTTCAACGAAATCTCCACTACTGTTCCTACAGTATGTGCAAAGAAAACCCCTTTGAAAATGTTAACACATCTACCATATTCTTGAAAACCTAAAGAAACCTTGAAAATTTCAGTTTATAGTGGGGTTCAATGTTGATTTATGACAGCTGAGCTCTGGCATTTTGCAAATCCACATGAATTCTTTCACATCTGACCAGAAACACTGGTAACTGGAGACAAGTGAATTCCAGTGCTGATATTCTGATGATGAGGCAAATAATTTTTTGACAAAAAAAGGCTTTCCTGTGCTGGCCAGTACTAAATATATGAGCAAATGTTTGCTTATGCATTCTTTATTGTTAGCGTAAATAAAATTCTGGTCAGAGTGAAATTGACCTTGTTTGATTCTCAAATTCAGGTTCTAGTAATTCTAATAATAACTATTGCAACGCTACTGTATGTGTAATTTTTCATGGTGTCCAGAAGACAACTTAATTGTTATACAATGATTTTCCTTGTAACCTCACATTCAAGGTCCTACAACCAAACTGTGTTTTAGCTTCCATCAATCAAATGTCAGTCAGCCATCAGTGTTTTTGTCTGCTGCGGACCACAGATAAACTAAAACACCATTTTAGACAAAGTCCAGGTCACAGCTGTTCAAAAGTTGGATAGGGCTATCAAAATTGAGTTATGCAATGGATGGTGATTAAGCCAACAAATAGTGCTATATCCACCCTTTGAGCAACTGAGTCCAGGTGTTTGATTGATTGAAGTCAAAGCGTAGTGTCGCCACTTTTGACTGAGATTTCAAAGTTGTGAATAATGAAAGTAAAGGGAAAAAGAAAAAGAGATTGAAATAAGTTTTAACTCATTTTCACCTGAGCTTCACGATACCTTGAAAAAAAAATTCAAATGTCTGTTTTGGTTCAGGTGATTGCAACTGATTGTTTTCATTCAGGTGATTGCAACTGATTGTTTTCATTCAGGTGATTGCAACTGATCGTGACATAGGTGCGGCAGCAGCAATAAAATACAGCATATCCACAGGTTCACCCTTCCGCATAAACGAAGACAATGGACTCATAACCGCTGCTCGTGAAATCAGGTGAGTAAGGCAAACACCACTATCAATGTACGTGTAATCTGAAAATTCTTGACAGAGCATGTTCCAAGAAATGATATGCCTTGAAGTGCACGTATAACATGACAAGAAAATTTTTGTCGTTTATTTTTTAGTCATATGTGTAAGAAACAGTTTGGGAATTAGACGTCATTGAAAATCTTCGCTTTTGTCGTTTTCGTTAAAAATGCGTGTGTACCAGGCGATTATGTTACACTACAGTGCAACAATTTAGGTATCAGTCTGCAGGTATGCTTGGGTGTATTAGCAGAAATCCTCGCCATGCTGAACTACGGGGAAAGGCTGGAGCACTTGCTAGCAAAGCAAAATTAATGGTGACGCGTCTTATGACAACCGGCAATTGTCAAAAGGCTTTAATACGAATTCCATTTACAATGAAGCATATCACCAAATGTCTATGCTTCAGATTAAAAAACAATGTCAAATTCTCAATGGTAACAATAAATTTCTTAGAGTGAACTAGACCTAGTTGGAAACTATTGCGGAAGAGATTGCGAGAGCTGCTGTCTGCCGTCTGCATTTTGTACCTAGTCTACATTCAAACCCACTCTGCAGTCTGTAGTCTGCATTTTATTAAGACCGCATGACGTATGACAGTGGTAGTTGGATTTGCTTAAAGTTGTGTTGAGTTCTGCTCTGGCCGCTTGCAGTTTTTCCGGGTTTGGCCTTGTCAACATCGCAAATACACAATCTGTGCTGGAAGTATACTGTACTTTAATATACAGAAGCAAAGTGTATTTCTTGCGGTGTCTTTCAGTTTATCTGTTATTTATTATTTTAGGA
>BLAZ01001131.1:231438-236438 GCA_014633955.1 Acropora tenuis
AAGACCTGCTGTATGTTATTGGGATCAACCCTTTTATTTGATTTGTTGGTATTGAATATGAATAATTTGATACAATCAAACTTTCTAACTCGCGATACTAAAACAAGGAATGAGACGGAGACACGTTTGTGCCAAACATCTAATTTTATTGATTCGAAGAAACTGTGCTGTGCAATAAAACAGATGAAAGGTGAAGGAAAGTTAAAATTAAATGCACACAAAAATTGTAAATGTTAACCAAACATTTGGAAGTTACTCCCTCTTTATCAATGGTTTTAGAGCAACTAAAAAAAATCCTTTCATATATTTATTGATTACAACGATGACAAAATAATGCCCCGGGGAGGAAGGGAGGGAAAGCGAATGTGAAGGAATGATATTAGTGCAACCAGGGCTAGCCAATCAAGTGGATCAGACATGAACATGAAACCTAAGTTATCCTAAGTTATGTGATGACGTGATCTCATGTTATTAATTAATCTATTTTGTTTACGTTCTTTTGGGAGACAGCCCTTTTTTTTTTGTTGAGTCAATTGACTTTGTTCATAAGTTTTGAAATAATTTATATGTTATTAGCTAAAATGGCAATAAATGGGCTTACTTATGGGTGTGCCTTGTGGTTCCAGCCCTTTTCAAAAAGGTGTCTCATGCCTGTTCCCAGGAGTTACTGGGACTCAAGTAAAAAGTGGGGTTCATCCTTGGAGTAAGAACCTGCCAAACTTAGGGATGACATAAAACAAAACAAAACAAAACAAAACCTAAAAAAGAGAGGGAAGAAACTATAACAATAAACAAAACCCAGCATGAGCTCAAAAAGCAAAGAAGAAATATCACAATTCACAAAATATATACCTTAATAATAATAACAATAAAGAATTTATTTAGACAAACAGCATGTAATAGCCATGGGGAAATGGAACTTATTAAATTTACTAATTTCATGTTAAAAATAGAATAACAATAGAATTATGGATAAAAAAAACACAAATAATTATCAATCTAAGCAGCAAAAAAGACTAGAAATTCATCATGACTTAATGGATAGGACCTTATAAAACTAGATTCAAGTAATCATAAGGGGCAAATCTAAATAGTAAAATGATTAAAATTACTGGTCCCTAAAAATCCTACTCAACATGTTATTCTTAAAATAGTAGGCTACAGAATCGCCACCTTCTTAGTAGATAAGGGGACATTATTCTGGAGTCTGGCAGCTGATACTGCAAATGTGCATCCAGCTTCAGGTTTTTATATATATTTATAGGGCAAATAGCATTAAAATAAGCTGTACTAAGTATTGCATGAATAAAGTTTGTGATTAATAACTAGGTGATTATCCAGGTAGCTAGGTACAATGTGTGTATATGTTCATACAAAATGGAACAGTTGTCTACATTGCATTGTTCGCAAAAACTAAGGAATCTCAGTGTAATTAACTTATTAATTAATGCTAGCGGTGATGTTTGGTGATCTGCGCTTAAGATAACTGATAGCGCTGCATGCTTCTGTAGCTTTAAAAAACTCATAAATTATTGTCGCACAGTGACTCACATAACTCAATACTGCATGGGCAAATCATAGCATTGTAGTATAGTAGGCATTGACGTAATAGCAAAAAGACTCTAATCTAAGCGCTCAACAAGCTAGAGTTAAACTGTTTGTCTAGAAATCTTTGACTGTGGTAGTTTGATTAAAATGGTTGGCCTCAGTAGAACATGAGCTCAGATTCGTAATCAAGTTGGGAATAACAATAATAATAATATTATTATCATTATTGAGTGGGACTTCAAGATTAAATATCCCTTACTAACTGAGTTTGAGGGTTGTACTGTAAGTTAGGGACTGTTTTTTCTACTTCAATTTATGGCCTGAGTGTGAAGCACAAGGGCCACAAATTAAAGTGGAAAACACAATAAGCTGCCATAGCTAACAATAATGACTAAGAAAACGAGGTTAGTAAGATGTTTGTCATATCTCTTGGAAAAAGAGAAAATCAACCAATCACAGCTCATTTAGTACTTGAGAGATGTAATGATATTAGTCATTTGTTATCTTCAGGTGAATGCGACTGAAAATATGGGTCCTGTGTCAAACTTACTGTGTCTTGCTGCCAATGATCCTGATTCAGGTGAAAATGGAAATATCACTTATACAATTTTCTCCAGCACTGGGCCTTTCTCTATCGACCCTGCATTGGGAATCTTGTCAGTCAGAGAATCTTTGAACTTTGAAGAACAGCCTCTACACAAGGTAGTTGTCCAGGCAACTGATCACGGCACGCCCAGGCGCAAGACCTTAACAACTGTGCATATACATGTGCAGGATGCCAATGATCCTCCTGTGTTTTCGCAGGCTCACTATACTGGTAGGTTGCATGTTAGAACTAATACCGTTGTGCCCCTTTATGTTTAGCTACTGGTTCATTGTTAGGGTGCATCTGGTGAGTCATAGATGCTAAGCACAAGGTAAGTGTAAAAGTTGCACAAGGCAATACCTAAGTGCAACTGTAGCCTCTCGAGAGCTTACCAATTTCCCTTTAGTGCATCCATAACTCGACAGATGCATGAACCAATGAACCAATAATTGTTTTATAACAGTGACACTATTACATCAAATTTTAGTTCTCCAAACCCATTGAGAGCTTACGGAAATGCCTTTTAAATAGGTTCATTGCACCATAATGCAGCAATTATGTCCACAAGATTATGGATCAGTCTGATGACATGAGCAAATTGTTTGGCTGAAATTGCATGACTTTGCTGGCTATGTTAACTTTATTTACCCGTGTATAAGTCGATCCCGCTGATAAGTCAACTGATTCCTTATTTTGTAGCCAAAAAATGTCTTTCTTATTTCTGGGTAAGAATTTTCTTGAAAAACTTATCTTTTATCTTAGAATTAAATTTTTCTTTCAGGTATGCTATGGTTGCACGAAAAATTTGTCCTGAACTTTTTTTATCTCAGTTTTTGATCCATGTATAAGTCGAGGGCAATTTTCCGGACCAATTCTTAGGCTGTAAAAGGTCGACTTATACACGGGTAAATATATGGTATGTTATAGTTATTTGTTTACCGAATCACCCTGCATTAGTAGAGAATTTAGAAAAAAAGGAACGTTTCAACCTCACCCATATTTCAGTTCATGTTGAAAGCTGCAGCCATTCAAATGATAAATAATTATTACAAATAATAATTAGAATGAACTCATGAACTTTCACCTTAGTAGTGTTGATTTTAAGTGGCTCTCAATATTAATTACTTTATATTGATAGGGTCGATTAATCATATTCACATTGAGGATTGATGCATAGCAAAAGAAGTGGTATTTTACATTTCAGGCATTACTTTCTGGTTTGAGTGAATTTGAAGTTAATGGCTTCTTTACAGCATGTTGTTAAAGAAGAGGTTTTCGTTTGTTTGAGAGCGAAGGGCTAACGCTCTGATGAGGGGCTAATGCTTGAAAGGTCGTCTTCGTAATCTAATCGGAAAGTGAGGACGAAGGGCGAACGCTCGAAACGTCATCTTCGTAATCTAATCGGAAAGTGACAACGAAGGGCGAACGCTCGAAACGTCATCTTTGTAATCTAATCGGAAAGTAAGGACGAAGGGCGAACGCTCGAAACGTCTTCTTCGAAATCTCATCGGAACGTGACGACGAAGGGCGAACACTCGAAACGTCATCTTCGTAAATTTTCGAGTTTCACTTCCACACCGATGAGGCACCACAGTTTCTTTCAAAACTAACATCCTTTCATTCGTTGAATATAAGGATAGGCCAGTTCTCTTTTTCCATGGCCAACTTCTATTCTGTGTGATGAATTTCTTTTAACAGCCAAACCATCCTAATTAATTAAAATAAGTAGTAACTGTTGATATAACACTAACCTTGATAATCATCAAGTGTAAATAATTGTAACCCAATTTTCAACCAAAAGCCAGCTTTCAGCTGCTTTAATTGCATATTAATAGTAATAACGTATTATTCATGAAATTTGCATTTGTTCGTTATAGTAATATTGAATTTGTTGTCTTCATTTCCTTTCATCTTCGTGATTTATTCAGTCATGCTCATCTAATATCATTAACCTGTGATTCCTCTGTAATCTCCATTCAGTAACAGTGAAGGAATCTGCCAAAATCGGAACAGATCTTGTCGCTGTCTTTCTTGTGTCTGATGAAGATGCTGCGGTCAAGGGTAACCCTTTTGTGTTCATTTCTGTTTTCATCTGCCATTAATCTATCCATATCATGGACTTATATCTTAACTACATCACTCCATCCTTGTCTGACGTTTTATCATTGCAAACATTGTCTCCATGGTCCTCTGGTGCAGCATTTGCTGTTTTTCTCTCTCTCTCTCTCTTTTTTTCCATTTCATCGCCGAAAACTCTTTGACCTTTTTTTTTTCTTTGTTTTACACCTGTTAAAAAAAAAACTGCCTGTTGCTTATATCGATTTGTATTCAAAGACACTGACTTGACACGTGTCAATGTGACACTGACTAGTCAATGCGACACGGAATGTTTTTGGAGTTGACTTCTACTTAAGATATATAACTTCAAGCTAGGCCGTTCTTTTTAGCGGCACTGGCTCAAGTTCACCTTACCTTAGAATCCAAGCTCTTGAAAGGTTCTTTTATTGTTTCCTCTTCATCCCTCTCTTGGATGACTTTGACTTCTGACTGCCAAATTCTGACTTTTGACTTCCAAGCCAGTTTACGAAACTTTGTAAACCCAGTTTACTGAATGAGAACTTTAGTGTCATGATGTCACACTACACCGATCATCTACTACATTACATCTACACGTTTTGACTAATCCAGCAGTAACTTTAAAATAATCCATCAAAAAGTAAAATTTTTACAAGCGTGTGAAAAACAATTTGGTGCACATTGCCAACCTTTTGCTGAAAAGAACTAAACTTCTCCAGGAAATGTCCAGAAGGACGCGTTCTTAATTTGGATGGGTATTGGTAAACAGCTAACACAAAAGTAGTCTAGA
>BLAZ01001131.1:271438-273938 GCA_014633955.1 Acropora tenuis
CCATCTATTTATCTATCCATCCATCCGTATATCTATCTATCTATCTATTTATTCTAGTATTTGAAAGAAAACTTGACAAAGTGTCAAGTTACGTGGGGGATTTTGAAACATGCAACCTCGTACAACCCCACTTCAAACAGGTGTAAACTATATATCTGAGAGAAATATTTTAGAATTTGCAAGTCTGATTTAGCCTCTTTGAACAAACGGAACGAATTAATCTCATCATGTAGACTCGCAGGCAAATACGCTCTTAAAAATTTTAGACCTTAAGTTTTTTTTCTGTCTATTATACATTCTCTTGTCACGCCATACATACTCCCTTTTTTAAATAGGTGGCGTATTTATTGGCAACGGTCGCGCACGCAGTTCAAATCAGCTCGACGACGTAAATTCGCATTTGGTCATTTTATCTGATGAGTGCAACACAGAAGTTGGGTTGTACGAAACTAAATAGTAATACGATGACAAGTAATATTTACTGTCGACTTGTTTCACATATCTTTCTTTCTATCTGTCTATCTATATATATATGTATATGTATATAATTATTTTGTTTGCAATAATTGTTCGAAAATCTACTGTACTAGATCTCAAACTAAAGTCTTGCACAAAATAACGCAGGGAAAGAGGAGTTTTGGGACGAATGATGTTATCATAAAAAAGTAATGGAATTTTGTCCTTTCCGCTACAAACTGTTGTCCGAAGAAATTTTCCCCAAGAGTTTGAAATCGTTTAAACCTAATCTTTCTTTTACTTGCCTAATGCCCGGCTTCCAGAGCTGAAAAATGCCCCAAAACGTTCGTTTCGATGTGTTTTCCTTAGTCATAACTTTATTTCTGATGAAAATATTTTCTCTCCAACAGGAACTCCTCCTCAGTTTTATGCTCAAAGATTTTTGACCGGTTAGTTATCACAATTTCAATTTTCTTAACGAAAGGTCACAGGGAAGTCTTCGAAATCCTGGCTTGAGTCAACCTCGTTCACAGGATCTGTCATCTCCCAAACCCCAATGGTTGCGAGGGAAGAAGGCTTGAGTAAGACTTGGACTCACCCAATAATTACACTGTGTATTGAGTATCACTGAGCAACGAAACAAGGAGGCTGGTCAAATTCACACTTAGTTTTTATCACCGAAGGAGTGGAAATAATTATGTTGAAGTGTAACGCACTTACTTTAGAAAGCCTAAACTGTAAGGATTTTCGGAACGATTATGGAATACCTGGCGAGTTGGAAGCGTCTCTCAGTATTATCCTTGTGATAACGTTCCCTTACATTCCTCAATGACAAGCAGTGAGGCTGAATCGTTAAAACAACAGCCTTCCCGTTCGGTAGCCTCGCGGTAAACGGAAAGAGTTAGTGAAGGAAGTGAATGGAAGACACTGCGGTCTGTAGTCAGTTCGGAAACACGGCGAACTTTACATCTTTGTTGACGTTTTGGCAAGATCACGTGACTCTGACCGTACACACTAAACTTTCAAGATGGCGAATAGATTGTGCCATTGAGGAAAAAGTGCGTCAAATATTGTTTTTTTTTTTGTTTTTTTGTTTGTTTGTTTTTTTTTTTTCTCACGTAATAAGATCGTTTTAAGTTTGTCAAAAGATGTTAATTACCATGCTATAAGTGCGCTGCCTGTTGATCATGCAGAAGGGTGAGAACGGTTAGAATGAAAGTATTTGTCATTTTGTTTCAACTGCGTCAAAACTGCGGAACTGTGCGTTGCGGCAGCTGCCTGTTCTCTTCTAATTTCCAAACATTTTGCAAGGTAAAGGATGTGGAAAGATCGAGAAATGAAGTTGCATTCTCAAGGGAAGTCTTCTCAGTCATCTTCTTTGCCTTCCTAAAAATTCGTCATGTTCAATGCACGTGGACTTAAATTTAAGTCTGGCTCCTCGGCAATTGCTAAATAATTGCTTTCTATTCTGTGATGATCTTTCGTTTTGAAATCTTTGTATATTTTGTTTAGAAGTGACAGTTTTATTTTACCTAGGTGTTTCTCTACACCAGGGAAACAGAGATCCATAAAAATCTTGAGCCAAAATTTTTAATTCCTCTTTCTCCTCGGACGGAGGGCTAACGCGTTCGATATTAAATTTTAGTTATTTTTATTTAACCAAGTGGGAACGTTTTGCTGTGAGATCTGTTGGCTCTTTGTGTTGTTAGTTTCCAGTGTTTTTTGCTTGTGGGCCTTAAACCGGCTTTTCGTGCTGTTTTCTTTCGAACACTGAATATAGTCTAATTCATTTTTACTCGTGCAATTTTAGGGTATGGCGAGGAAAAAGGTGGTATTACCTCTCTGTTGCACAATCGACACCCCACAGATCCCTTATCAGTAGTGTACTTTACCACTTTCCCATGGTTCCTAAGGATCTTTCTTCACACCTTAACCATCCAGAGCGGCGGTAAAGATATTAAACCAGGTAGGTTTCCATTTTCTTCGTTTTTATGTTTGTAGTGATGAGAAGGTCTTTGCGACAGCGAAAGTGCTTTTATATCTT
>BLAZ01001131.1:464829-470335 GCA_014633955.1 Acropora tenuis
AAAAATGTGCCTCATCAATTTTTTCTTTTTGTAGGACATTGAACAAATACTATGTTGGTGACTTAGTTTGGAATAAATTTTCAACTTTTCCAGAACTCGAGTACACTGACTTTTTTTAGTTTCGCTTTTGTAACTACTGCGTTGACACTGAGACTAGCATTATCATGTACTGTGTTTCTAAGTTTGCGACTAGGAACGTGCTGACAGATGTAGACGCGTGTTTTTTGTGGAGGAGGTCTGGCCGAAGGTCTTGCCAGTCCTGGCGTTGGCTAATGCCCGGCCCCCGGGACTAACAAAAACGGCGAAATGCCCTTATTATGCATTTACCGAAAATGGCAAACCATCTTTTTCTTAGACCTTCCAGCGCTGTATAAACCCTGGCTAAAAAATTCGTGATAGATGGATCGCAGTGTAAGCCTATGATTTGCATGGAAATCGCAGTGAGAATACTAGAATTCTCTTATGCTACCAAAAACCACCACCAGGGAACCGTTGGGCTGGTATGTAACCTTACCCTACCCCATCTTCACTATTCAAGAATCATTGGTTGGTCTGCGACCTCACTTGCCCGGCCCCCTCCGTTTAGGACTAAAATACACCACTTGGTGGCTAGATTGATGCGCAACATAGCTTGTTCCTAACACCTTTCCCTTACATTTAGCAGAAAATAACTGAAACGTGTGAGCACTTCCACTGAAGACTTTTATAGAAAGTAACAATTGTTGAAACAAAAGTTCAATTTTATTGATCTAAATACCCAATGCTTGCGCCAGCTTGTAATACTTTTCACATAAGTTTTCTTAAATACTGAGAAGAATTTATTTATAGTTCGTTAACATTTTACCAGCCACGGCCTTATTAAAAAGAAACTGTCAGTGTGATAGCAGGATGTGGCTATCTCAACGACGACAACAACAATGAGCTTTATTTGCTTGACTATAACAATACAGAAGCGCAAAAGCGTCGAAAGAATGATAATTACAGTAATTGAGTTATCAGGGTACAATTTCAACACTGATATAAATCATAACATGTATTCCAATAAGGGTCAAATCAATTTGTCGCTCATTTCAAAGCACGATGAGATGAACATAATTCATCGAAGGTTAACATAATAATCATTAGGATTCATCAGTTGTGATACCAAATTTTCGTGCAATAAGTTTTGAATATCATCAATTTTTCCTTTAATTTTGGAAAGGAATATGTATTTCCAGGCTGACAATCTAGATCTAGTGAGAGGTGGGTTTCGTCCTCAATTACCACTACAGAGAGGACATATCTATTCATCGAGAGGCATTTGTCATACCTACCCGTTTCAAAACGTAGGTTGTGGCAACCTATTCTGAGTTTTACGAGAGTCCTCCTCATGGTATTTTTTGTGTTGAATCAAGGTTAGCAGAAAGGCTATAATTCTTTTTGATCGAGTGATAAAAGCTTAGATTACGTGAGTGCTAAAGCGTCTGGTTCCAATAAGAGACATATTTCCTTTTCATGAGGTGTACAAGTTGCTTAATCTTGCTGTCGCTCAGTGAATTATCGTTAAAATTAAATAAATTGAAATATTCAGACATCTTCGTTAAATTTAGGTAGAAACTATTTTGACCACTGTTGTAAAGCGCAATTGATATCTGTAGAGATTTTTTCACCATTGAATTGTCATCTTTATCCTGTAGATAGCTAAAGTGATTGCGGATCTTATTATTGATATCAATGATCACGGGATATTAACCATGTCCAGCTCTACTTCCCATGTTTGACGCTTTGTTATGCACTTCCAAATATTGTTTACAGAATCGTAAATGAGCTTTTCGATTGGAGAGTTTTCCGAGGATTTGAAATCCTCGTCTACCCATACCTATCTTTATGCCGTGATCCCCGTACCTACAGCGTTTTTGCAAATTCACCATGCAAATTAAGACAGAATTCAATAACGCAAAAGTTTCAGTCTTCTTTCACAGTTAAGGAAGCGTGGCTCATTTACTGATTCGCACAGAGGTAGGTAATATTGCAATTACAGGACACAAGGTCCCCTACACTTGAAACCCAACAAAATCCAGAAGCTTTATCGACGATTTACAGAAACCTGATTTTAACCTCAATTAATCATGATCAGGAGTGCTTTCTACGAATCAACCAACGATGATCTTGTTTGCATGCACATTTTCTTTTCCACCTGGTGCTACGGAAAACACAGTTCTTTCTAAATGATCAGTCCTGGCGTTTGATGCGCGCGGATTTCTCCTGTTGCTGTCCCAGCCTCTTCAAATGCCCAATGTGGGCACCAAGCGCCTCAGTGAAGGTATCTTTGTAATTGTACCTGACACCAAACTCCTTACACGCCTGTCGCACAATGGGAGTTATCTGTGGAAAGCAGATCTGATTCACATCAGGGAACAGATGATGAGCGGTCTGATGATTCAGGGCGCCTGAAAGATGAAATTATCAATGGAAATGGATGGTAAAATATGGCGTCACCCTTATCATGCATCCTGTTATTGCCCCCATCACCCCAATGAGCAAGATTGTTCTTGAGGGTGCTGCATTATAAGATTGGCGAATATTTCAATAATATTTTGATACTGCTGACCTGTAAAAACGTTGAAAAACCAACTGTCTGTGGCATAGTCTTGGCTTGTTTCGACTTGAAGCTCCGCCCTGAAGTGACGTGAAGAAAAGAGTAAATCAATCAACAAATAATTAGGTGACCTCGTTTGAGCGAAATACCGTCATTATGTCGATCTATGCTCTCCAAGGTCGATCCTGAAAATCACTCTTTTTTCACCCAGCGAAACATACACGCCGAAATAGCCTCTTCACAGACAACCGCTGGGCGAGGAAGAGAAAAGTCTGTATGAAGCCAAAGCAGTAATGCATTGGGCGAAATGAAATCACTTACCAATCACGATTCATCTTCCCATCTTTACCTGGTTGTGGCCATTCAACCTCAGGATAAAATTAAATAATTATAAAATATCGGTGCTGTAGGTAACGAAAAAATTCAGCAAAATGTAATAATATAATTGTCTTTTATTTTAAAATTATCCTAAAACAGAATTCAAACTCATGCAACGCAAGCGGAAACCAGCTGTTAAGTGCAATTTTGAACGGCTGCAATCAGGTTGATACATGAATTTATTTGTTTTCCAAGTTTTTTAGCGGGCAGAATTCTCCAAATTCTTTAATCTGATTGGTTCCGTACGAACCAACAACTCTCGCTTCATTCGCTTCTTGCCTTTATCCTCACGAAAGAAAAAATTAAAAATGTTGTTCACCGGCCTAGGTCGGTCCGTATTGGAAGAAACTGTGTCCGAGGTCTGAGTAGCCCCTGAGGCCGCCATTCATGAAAGTGGTCTATAACGCCTGCGCATATATATGTTACTCACAGGCCGGCCGGGAGGTCCGTTTCGGAAGAAACTGTGCCCGAGGTCTTCGGCCTCGCACGGTACTGAAGACCGAATAACACATACATGCGCTGGCGATAAAGACCACTTTCATAATTGGCGGCGTATTTTCTTATTCCTTTGTGTTTATGTTAACTAAACCAAATGCCCTCACTTTGGTTTAAATATTCTTTTGGATTTTGTCCACGGCAGCGAGACTAATTAACAATTAGACCCGTAGCCCGAAAGGGCTATGAGTCATTAGTATCACCCAACTAGTGGACTAATGCAAATCCTGCATTTTGATTGGCTACGCTACTAGGGGTCTAATAGTAATAGTCATCGAGTAGCGAAATTCGCCGGTTTTTCTTTGGTTTTTTTCCCCTAAAAACTATTTCTTCAACTTGCATTTGCTAGCTTTATTCTTGCCTTTTCTCTCCAACTAGTTGGGTGATACTAAAACAATTAGACCCTTCGCCCTCAAGGGCCACGGATCAATAGCCCATTCGGCTTCGCCTCATGGGCTATTGACCCGTAGCCCTTTCGGGCTACGGGTCTAATTGGTAAATAGTCCATGAGGCCGAAGGCCGAATGGGCTATTGATTCGTGGCCCTTGAGGGCGAAGGGACTAATTGTTTTGGTATCACCCAACTAGTCGGACAGAAAAAAGCAATAATAACGTTAGCAAATGCAAGTTGAAGAAATATTTTTTAGTGGAAAAAACCAAAGAAAAACCGGCGAATTTTGCTACTCGATGACTATTATTATTAGACCCCTAGTAGCGTAGCCAATCAAAATGCACGATTTGCATTAGTCCACTAGTTGGGTGATACTAATAAGGTTTATTCGCCTTAAAACAAAAGAATATTAAATTTGATCGCCCTTATGAAAGAGGTCTATTTATGAAACTGATACTACGCAATCTGTCGAATCTAAAATAGACCTGAAAAAGCTTGTCTCAAGTATTCTTAATATTCTGTATTTGAAATCGCATTAGGCGTCTGAGAAACGATGGAAAGCATGTGCATTATGATTTGCATGAAGAGGTCAGAGAAATGCCTGTTAACCAATCGATCATTGGAGAGTTTAAGAGGCTAGGACGGCTGCTGCAACGATAACGTCCCTTCCAAATAGGGCTTTGAGGTGGTCAAGTGTTTTGCGATTATTACATATTGGCTAAATGCGAGAAATGCGCGAAGTGTCCTTTCAGTTGTTTAGAACAAATGGTTGTCATCTAAAGACACAGAATGAAAGATTTACTGCCGCGAGTTCGTGGTGTTGTTAGAACATCAAAATTGGAATGTTTTTAGGGTTAGACTGCATCAATTAAATTGATTCAAATGCTTGCATACATCCAGTATGATATCATTGATTTGGGGCGTTGACGTCGTTGTCCTTTCTCTACTGACTGGGACTTCAGCCGACTTACTTCGCTCACTACATGAGATGCCTGAATTATCAGAGCTAGCCAGTAATTTGCGAAAATCTCTGAACTGACCTAAAACAGGAAAGGACTAATAGGATTAATACTTGGTTATCGAAAAGATAGTAATACAACGCCACATTCGATTGATAGTGAATTACTTTGATTCATCTACCTGCGTGTCCCAATGCTTTCATCAACCTTCATTTCTTAAAGTAGTGTCAAATCAAGGGGTGTTACCAAAACTAAGATTTAAGAGCAGCCTTCCCACCTCAAATGATATTCTGCTCGAGCACTGAATACTTAGCTCACTGGAATCTACACGAAAAAATACGATGGCTCGACGGTGTGACATCCTCGTGTTATTCGTGGCGCAATGTATCCTGGTAAAAAGTGGGGTAGTGCACTTGTAGAGAACTGGGACTAGAAAAGGCCTGGCACTAGTAAAAAACGATGATGAAATCAAAACGAGAGATGTAAGACGGCGAGTAACGCCACCTGACCGATGCTTGTCAAGAAAATAGTTTTTTTGCCGTTTATGGACGTGTGGTTTAACACACTCTGGTTAAATGCAATGCATTGAGGGTAAAAAATGAAGACTTTATATCTCATATATTCTTCTGAACTCCTCATTGAGGGGGACATGGGGATTTGCGGTGTTGCGGTGTTGATGGTTTTTTTGATGCGGTGATGCGGTGAA
>BLAZ01001131.1:505515-508015 GCA_014633955.1 Acropora tenuis
ATGCCACCCGTGTACAATTTGAAACCGTACACAAAAATTTGAGAAAACAAATACGTCGAATCTTTCAAACGGGTTAAGAATTAAATTTACGTTTGTTTAGCGGCCCAGCACAAGGCTGGAAAGGATTAATTCACTTGTGGTGGCTATGACTGATGTGAGATGGAAAGCTAACGAAGCCCCAACAGGTAGGCGGGTCTATTTAGCTGGCGCGTTGGTAATGAATAAATAAAGAAAGAAAGAAAGAAAGAAAAGAAACACTAAACTGTGGAAAGATTTAGGGATCAGGCGAAAAGATAAAAGGAAGTCCTATACCAAATACATACATGTGGTTCAGACTTTCCGTGTTTAATGCTGTATTGAACGAAACGGTAACGCCTAACTTAGTCGTGAATCACGTTTATGTCTTCTTACCAGACAAAAGCGGCGGAAGTCCAGCGCGATGATCGCGTTCAAAGTGAGAGTAAGTGGTAGCAGCAGACGCAAGGACAGTTTTTTATTTTTTTTCCTGTTTAATCCGTGAGCTCGCGCATAGCGTTTCTGGTTAAATGTGCCTCAGGAAAAGAAGACCTGCGTGTGATGCGTATCGATTCGGCTCGATTTGATTTCTATTTGAAGCTTTTCAAATACAAACATGATGAGATGTTTACAGGTACATCTAATCAATAGAATCCCGCAGCCATATCAAGTAAGTCTCGATGCCCAGTTCAAAATTCGGTCATTCATCGGTGTGAGAAATGGTATTCCCATGGGACGTTTGTTACGTTGTAAAATTTCAATGGCTTCATCGTGATCTCTTTGAGATGTGCAACTTATAGGGCGTGCTGTCATTGGCTTCAACTGGAAATGACCTAATACTTCGCCATACACACTTACGCACTTACTTACGGAAGTTAGGAAATGATAAAGAAAACGTGGCAGATAATCTGTCAATTTCTTCGTCAACCGAAAATCCAGAGGTTTTGTTCCAAACAGATGAAGTGGCGAACGAAGTTTTCAACAATAACTTTTCAGTTCTTCCAAATTTTGTCCCGATGGATGCGTTTCAACATATCAAAAATCCCGGCAAGTCTATTAAGAAGTATGATAATGTTGATGTTGTTGTGAACTCAAATGATGAGATTCGTCCATGACTTACAAGTGTACAAGGATCCACAAAAAAAATTATATCTTTTTGAGAGCCTGCTGTTGGGCCTCTTACAAGAGAGATCGTAACTACAAGATAAAATTAACAGTGCAAGGAGGCAGCACGTGTACTGATAAAATTAAATCATCATCCTGTGATCCAGCATCCAAAAGTGAATGCTGCTGTCATGTAATGGCAGTCATTTGGAAACTGGAAGACATGACAAGAAAGGGAGAGTTGAAAGAGTGCGACAATAGAAAATGTAAGTCAAAACCGCAACAATGGGGCAAAGGAGGAAAAAGATAAGTTAAGTGTTCACCGGTAATGACTACAAGTATAATAAAACCAAGGCACGCCTCTGATGGGCCAGGTAAAAGAAAATGGGGAATACATAGTCAATTCTATGATCCTAAAGCGGTGAAGTCAAGTAAAATTGACCCTGACTCAATAGTTAAATTAAAGGAAAACCTTCAAGAGATCAATCCAAAATTTCCATTTGCTTTGATGCTGCCAGAAGACAGAAATATTCCTACTGTAAACACCCTGATTGGGCCAGTGGCAAGAGGATCAGTGCTCCACAAACAGCCTCAAGGATTTCAAATGGCTAGCGCAAATACCGGAATCCTGCCACCTCCTGTGATCCAATTTCTTACCAGTCACCCAATCCAGCAGTGACTGGAGGTAGTAATGAAAGTGGGCATGTTCCTACCCAAACAAATTCAAATGTCACTGATGGTCATTTTACCAACCACTCGGAAACTTCTACTGACAGTCAGCCCAAGCATACACCCATTGAACGTGAGTGTCTCAACAACAGTTCCCCCAGCCAAAGTTTTACTTATTTTCCTCTACTACCCAAAAAATGTTGTGAGGAAACTGTTGACTATTTTCTAATGCTCCAAACACCTTGAATAAGGTTCAAGTATCCCTTAAAGCAGCACAGGAGCTTTACGCCAAGGCAACTGGTCAAGCAAATAACAGTGTATGGTATAAGGAGAGAAAGCACGGCATCATTGCGTCAAAGTTTGTCAAAATTTTGAAAAGAAAGAGCCAGTCAACACCTGAATTTATCTGAGCAATCTGTGATCCAGTTGATACCAGCAACTTTCCCTTTGTTAAATATGGCTGAGAAAATGAGGACTAAGTTGCAGATATGTATGTCAAAAAAATACATGAAGAAGGGAACACTGGACTAAGGGTGACAGAAGTTGGTTTATGTGTCAACCCATCCCTACCTCTTTTATGGGCATCTCTAGATCGTGTTGTTTTTGATCCCATGTCAAATGATAAGTTTGGAGGAATGGAGATAAAAACTAACCCAAAGGCAGGATCCATGGGTCTCTCAATGGCTCAAACTGTTGGCCACCCATCTTTTAT
>BLAZ01001131.1:798204-800162 GCA_014633955.1 Acropora tenuis
AAGACTGAATTTCAGTCGTTAATAACCACACAAGCCTACATTAAAAGCTTTGATAACTTGAAAAACTGAACTGTAAACAAGACAAGATCATCCTCAAGAGGCGACTATTTTGTTGGAAGTTTGAGCCGATTAAATATAAAATAAAAGATCTTTTCAAGAAATAGAGTTAGAATTTAGGGTTAAAACATCAAATTTAGGGTTATAACCCTAAATTTGATGTTGGAGATTTCCATGGTCGTGCCTCTCGCAAATTTGACTTTGGAAATTTCCGTGGTCATTTTGTATAACCCTATAGTTTAGACGTTGGAAATTTCCGCAGTCGTTTTGTATCAACCCTATATATAGCTTTGACGTTGGAAATTCCCGTCGTCATTTTGCATTGCATTGGTCTGATTTTAAACTTAGAGGTTATGATGATGTCGTCAAACAGATTTGAACGTTCAGAAACTCTTGCAACACTCATTTGTCTTTCTTAGACAAAAAAATCAGTCCACCTTCTTCAATTTGGAAATATTTTGAACCGTTCTTCTCATTCTGGACATAAATTTATGTTTCTGGAAATAAATGAAAGAAACCTCTGAATTTCTTGCCAAGTCCATTTAGCAAAAATAAATTTTCCATCTTTCAGTGCACCTCCACAGGACCGGCAATTCCGGCATATTTTTGCCACACTTAACTGAGTGGAAGGTTGGCAAAAAAACCGTACATTGAGCCTTTTTTTTTTTCAAATCCAAGCTTGGCAAACCGAGCTTAGCAATTTTAAACCTTAAATAAGCTACTTTGTGTCAAAATTCCCAGTTTTCTTGGCACATTTTAATCAGAACTATATTTTGCCAAAAATTAACGTTTTAGAATACCCCCGTTGGTTTTAGAACGTGTTCCTTGTAGCTCAGTCGGTTGAGCGGCGGAGATCTTACCCGAAGGTCGTGGGTTCAATTCCCACCCTGGTGAGAGGTTTTCTCTGTCCTTGTGTGGGCCCATTTCCATCAGTAGGGCTAACGCTCACATGGTTCATATGGGATAGAAATCTAGCACTTCAAATTACACTCTATTCAGTTAACATTATTATTATTAACCCTTTCACTCCCGTAGGAAAACCAAATATTTTGTAAAACGGTAACGATAGACTCAAGGACCACACGTAGTATACCAATTGAAAGATATTATTTGTGGGATACCATTCATTACACTGACAACCGTAAAGGAAGTCTCAGTTTGAATTGAAAAGCAATCAAAATGAAAAAAGGAAAAATGTTAAGAAAAATATCCCACTCCTTGTATAGTTGAGGTATACCCCTAAACTATGGCTTAATGTGCAGCTCTTAATGTGTGGGTTATTGTCAGATATTTACTTGACCTTAAAAGTCTAAGAGGAAAAAGTTGCGTAATTTTCAGGGGTGGTTAATCAAGTCTCATATAGGAAGAGGGTATGATATTATGCTTTGAAACGACAGATTTTCGAAGACCTTTTTGCTGTTCAAATTTGATAAAAATTTACCAAATATTGAGCATGTAATGGTGGTATTTTGTGCCACATGGCACTCTTGGGAGTTAGAGGGTTAAGCTACGAACATCATGTACTCGAACATTTTCCGCTTGCACACATCTGAAAACCACCGCATTGTCATCATGTACTCATCCATTTTCCACTTGGACATCACTGGAAACCACCGCATTGACCACGAATCTGTCACCACCACTGTATGCACAAACAGTCCTATCCGTTCAGCTATGAGGAAAAGAAAACACAATTTTAGATGAAGATCTGAGTCAAACTCAGTCAGCGCAGGTAGATGGATCTCTAGATTTCGATGCATTGTAAGTAGGCAGTGATACACGACTCGCTTTGTAAACTTAAGGATGAGTAGAAAAAAATAAAAAAAATTGCGATGAGTCACCCACGTGTTCTCGAATTTTTTGAGAAACCCACTTTAGCACCACCACCCCCCACCCCCCCC
>BLAZ01001136.1:10446-12946 GCA_014633955.1 Acropora tenuis
TTTCGACAAGTCCAGAAGTACCACGAGTGTAACTTTCTTTGCATCCATAGCCTCCAGTGCCTTGTCCGTGATCATGGCGTTGAGGGTTTCACACGAATGAATCTTCTTGTTACCACTTTGGTGTTCACTAAGGCGCCTTTTGGTTGTCATGTATGTCATTAACTGATTCAGAGCAACATGCTCACAAATCTTTGACGCAGCAGGAAGTAATGAGACTGGTCGATTATTATTTGGTATCTCATGATCCCCATCTTTTGGAAGTGGAATGAGTTGAGATATTTTCCACGCTACAGGAAAAACATGGTCATGCAGTAGTTTGAGTGTTACAATTGCCACAATTTAACCTTCCTGCATTTGTATGCATTTCAGTATTAACAAAAAGAGGCCACATATTGTCATCTAAACCCATGCAGCTGGTTTAATCCATATGCTGTAACTACTGTTAAAAGAATACGACTATTTAAGTCACAAAATTTGGGTATGAGCTACAACATGAATTGAATGTTCTTAGTGTCATGAAACGACTTGCTTCCTCTTCATTAAGGTAACTAAATGTTCTTTTCTCAATTACCTGGCTAAAACAGGCATTACAATCCCTTGCCAAAAATGAACTACAAACGTCTCTGATGTATGACCAAAAAGGCTCGCGAATTTCCCTCAATGGTAAATAATTGTCTTCTCTCAAAGACATGTAATGTGAACAAACTTTGAAAAGCAGGTCTTTAAAATCATTTCTAATATGAAGTTCTTCATTTTGCTTTCCACTTTTGACTGAAAGGATTGTATTTTTATCAACCCTCCAGTGCATTTGCAGCAAGATGAGTTGCACAGAATTATAGCCAATCTTAAGCACTCTATCAATAGTCTAATAATAATTATTAGCATTGCAATTCAGGCCACACTGGTGGTAAGTGCTTCTTCTCATCGAGCCGACATTGTCAGTTGCACCCGTAAGATGACAGAGGGTCTTGAGGTAGGATAGTTTGGAGGCCGTGGGGCGAGGCTCGAACATCATGATGTCAGGAACGAGCTGATCTTTTGCTCGGAAAGTATGTCCAGCAAATCTTAGTGTTCTCTTGGCGATCGTGTCGGCTAGTGGAGGAATTGTGCCGTTGCCGTAGAGGAACGAGTTGCAGGCATGTGCTGTCCAGTCTACATTGTGTGCGATTCTCAGCAGTTGTGTGTAGCAACCATTTAGGCGGTCCAGCATCTCCTGATTTACTTCTCTCAACACTAACACAACTTCTTAGCGTATTGCAAATGAAATCCACAGCATTGTTATTAACAATAACAAGTTTGTTATTAACAATAACAAAAGAAGAGAAAAGACTGTGCATTGTAAGGAAGCACAATGCTATAAGCACAAACACCAATCACTTAGCTCATTAAAAGCTCTGTTTGACATGTCAGATGTGAACCAACACTTAAGGCCTGTTTACATGGAGGTTTGGGACCCCAGGAAGGTGAGGTAACCCACTTATCCGTAGTCCAAAAATAGCCTGCGTTACATGCAAACTTACAACCCTGGGGTGAAGCTTCTCGAGGTTGCTGTGTGGTTGCTAGGTACCTAAACAAAGAAAATGGCTGGCAAAAAACACATTTTGGCTGTCAGTGTTCTTTTCCTCTCACTAGCTGGTCTCGCTGCAATATTTCGGTGCTGTCTTTTTTTTGTCTTTTTTATTGATGTAAAGCCACCGCCAAAGGCAGTTAACTGCTCAGGCAATGCAGCAGTACAATGCTACTGTTACACGACTTCTAGGCATTCAAAGAAGAATTATTAACCATCGAGGTAGAATATGGAGAAGTTCGGGGAAGGCAGAACAGTGGTGGCTCAACGTAATTTTGCCAGAAAGGGAGTGTAAGAAGAATTAAAGGATGATTCATGCTGTTTATTTCTGTGGCAGAGGACTGGTAACCCTTCCTTTAACCTGGTAGAAGTCCAAGAAGACTTGATGTGTTGTCAGTTGAAAAACAACTTGCCATTACCCAATACTTTGGAAGGATCAAGGCTCTCTTTCGATGATAGCAAATGCATTTGCAGTTGCGCATTGCACAGTCTCTGTGGTGGTTCGAAAAATATGCCACATAATTACTAACGTTTTAGACTCAAGGTACAGAAAACTGCCCAATACCGTTGAAGAAATGAAGGAACTGATTCATTGCATGGAAAATAAATATGGTTTTCCACAGGCCTTTGGATGATGTGTAGATGGTACACATATCCCCTTGCACAAACGAGCGAGAATCTCCATGACTCTCATTTATGAACTAAAGTACACCTTGAATGTTCAAGAAATTTGTGACTGGAAAGGGCTGTTTTTAGATGTCAACATAAAATGGCCAGGAGGTGTGCATGATGGGCAAGTCTTTAGTAATTAAATACTAAACAGAGCCTGTTTTTTCTCAGTGTGTTTCAAGTTCTTGATTCTGCATTTTCAAAACATACCTGTTACATTGTTGGGAGATCCTGCTTACCCCCTATTTCCATACTGCATGAAGA
>BLAZ01001137.1:242668-245168 GCA_014633955.1 Acropora tenuis
AATTAATTCTGAAAAAAGCACTCTTTGTATGGCAGTGATGAAGAAAAGGCTCTGTACATAAGTTTATTTGGCTATTGCAAAAATTGTTTTTCCATGTTGATGAACAATATCAACAGCTTTCAGTTTATTATACTCACAAATTCCTATTGAACAATACATCTAGAAAAAAAGTAGTTCTAGAAAAGATTACTAGCTAATAACCGTAACGACTAGAAGAACCATGCAGGTTATGAGATAAAGTAAACATACTGTATGAATAATTAGCCAATTATTGGAACATACTGTACAGTTCTGACATTTTCACAACCTGAGTAACACCAGGTGTCTTTATCCAGGGTTTTCTTTTTACTCTTCACTCATCTCTTTTAAAGTGTAATCTTCTTATACTTTGCAGTGTTTCACAAAGTATTTCTTTTATTACCTAGAGTAAATAATAATAGTAGATTAAGATGTTATTGATGGGTGACTATTACATGCCAAAATAATATTCTAATGCAAATATCTGCTGTGACCTCTTTAATTTCAGTCTCTATGGATGTCCAAGGAGAATTTCTGTGGATAAACCCAAAGATGGTAAATTTGGATGTCATGTTTACAAAAAAATTAATCAATGTGCCATGGAAAGTGTATGCTATAAATTCATATTCACATGAATTAGTGGTAGATTTAAAAAAATTAATTATTAATTTATATGACAATCACAAAAAAAAATGTGGAAATTATTATTATTACTATTATTATTGCACTTTGTCAGACTAGCAATTCAGTATGCACTTGCCAATAATTTTGTCTTTGTGTTTACTTATTTAGGAAAATCTTCAGGCGATGAAAATGGAGCCAGGTGAGTCCCTTCTGAATGCTGAGAAAACATTATTTTTCAGTGATTTGGTTATCAATGCTTTACTGATTTCTTTGAAAGAGTAGTGCCTTTTAACAAAGTGCTTCAAACACTAGAAGAGTAAAATTCTTGCAGTTAAGGTTGTTGTCAATGGATGAGCTTGGGAGTTTGTGCCATCAGAGGCTGGTAGGGGCCCTATCAAAATACAAGGCAGTCAGCAGGGAGATTCCATGGCAACCCTGTGAGCGGGAACCAGCCTCGCAAACGGCCACCAATCAGCTCCGTCAAACTGAAGGAACTTCAGTGGAGAATTTACTTACCTAACCTGATACCTACCATGGCCAGACTCCTATGAGGGGTCAAAGGGCTGGGTGCTAAATTGGCAAAAAAGGGGACCAAAGCAGTGATCCACAGAGATCAACTGAGCAAGCAAACTGCAAGTGTCACAATTAAAGCAGTGATGTGCAAAGATCAGCAGAGCAGGCAAATGCAAGTAACATTACGGCACACGTGGCAAGGCAAGCCTCTTTGGCCACCCAGCAGATCAAGAGTAGCAAGAAGACTGCTGGATGCATTGACTTGAGATTAACATAGCTTAAGATACATTCAGCCACATAAAAAAATTCAAGAAGATCTTTTATTGATCTTACTGAATTTCTACTTGCGTGTTGTCTGTGGGTTTTGCTTCAGTTTCCTCCCTTGTTAAAATTAATTCATGTCGGCATGTTCCATGATTTACAGGGCCACAAGTTTAGTGGTTCTTAACTATTCTGTTAGTGTTTCTTGACTATTTAGTACTATACTCTTCAACTAAAGACTCTTCTCTTCTTTCTTCTTTGGACAAGACATTTGCTGTTCTCAAAGATCTGTTAAAGTACTTTTTTTTTGTTTGTTAATCTGCAGGTGCCCCACCCCTGGCTGTGACGGTACAGGACACAGAACTGGGATGTACACATCGCACCGAAGGTAGCTAATGGATTTGTTTGTGCTTCTTTGTAACTGCTTACGTTGCTACCTTACCTAACTATGCAGTTACCATTTTTTGTTAGAAAAAAATGCATTAATTTTATGATTTTCATAATATACCTAATAATAATATTATTAGATATATTGTCTTACATTCATGAATGCTTCAAAATTGCATGTCCACTTATAAGTATTTCATGCATTTAGTGGACCTTTTGAAAATATTAATATATATATATCAATGGTACTGGATCCTCTAAAGTGTTATTAATAGCCATTCTTTGTGCCTGCTTTATCACCAGATGTTTCCAGTGCAGTATTGTCATACATCTCATTAACCACACACTTTTTTGTGTGGACTTTTCAATGCATTAAAAGAGTTGTTTTGCAAAGCATAAATCATACTATGACACCCATATGGGTGGATAAAACTTGTCTACCAACTTTAATTTTCAAATTTTAGAAATTTTCATGTTTTCTGACTACCAGACATTAAAGTTTGGGGTTTGGCCACATTCAAAAGGATTTTTTTCAAGCCATTTTATCCTCCCCCCACCTTATGCATCTTACATGTGGTATTCCCCTTGCAATATGCATGTCTTATTCTGATTGCACTTTTAATCCACAGTATTTCAGGATGTCCTCTTGCAAATACTCATAAATCACTCACACGACAGAGTAAGAGTCCACCAACAA
>BLAZ01001140.1:11569-14069 GCA_014633955.1 Acropora tenuis
TCACCCCACTCTTCTGGAAAAAGGCTGCCACACGTTTACTGATGGTTCACTCAGGAAAAGCATCGCCGTAGTCCTTCACAAAGAGTTGACCCACTCCAGGGTTAGTGAAGGCAGGCCTTATTTTCGTGACGTAGCTGGCCATGTCAGCTTGCATTGCTGGGTCCATACCCAGCATGGCGGGGCCGTCCTTAGTCCTCTTGTGCTTCGGGACCAGGATGATGCGGTTGCCCTCGCTAACCCTGGAGGTCTGGTAGTCGGATTTTTCTTGTTGTGTTTAATTTTTTGTAAGGCTTTGAATTTTGAGATTTTTTAAATTCTGTGGTGTGAATTGCCCTCATATTTAGTCGGAACTGCCCTCAAGCTGAAATGCCCTCACTTTTTAGTGTTGAAAGTGCCCTGACTCTTCAATGCTCTCTTTTAATTGGTGTTTAAGCATCGTTATTCTCATTTGTTTTGGCTGTTTTTTGGTCAGCAGGTGCTTCATGGATTGAAGATCACGATTTGACCTTGTTTCGATTTTTCCTGTTACGTTTAATATTTTTATTAAGCCTCTGATTTTGGAGATTTTAGCAATTCTGTGGTGTGAATTGCCCTCATATTTAGTCTGAACTGCTCTCATTTCAAAAGTATCGAAAAATATTTCTAAGTCCACAAAGTTGAAAATCTTAACTAATCTGGTATGAATCGCCCTCATTCTCAGGCTGAACTGCCCTCATTTTTGGTGGGAACTGCCCTCATTTTTGGTGGGAACTGCCCTCAAGCTGAAATGCCCTCACTTTTTAGTGTTGAACTGCCCTCATTTTTGGTGGGAACTGCCCTCAAGCTGAAAGGCCCTCACTTTTTAGTGTTGAAAGTGCTCTGACTCTTCAATGCTCTCTTTTAATTGGTGTTTAAGCAGCGTTATTCTCATTTGTTTTGGCTGTTTTTTGGTCAGCAGGTGCTTCATGGATTGAAGATCACGATTTGACCTTGTTTCGATTTTTGCTGTTACGTTTATTATTTTTATTAAGACTCTGACTTTGGAGATTTTAGCAATTCTGTGGTGTGAATTGCCCTCATATCAAAAGTATCGAAAAATATTTCTAAGTCCACAAAGTTGAAGATCTTAACTAATGTGGTATGAATCGCCCTCATTATCAAGCTGAAATGGCCTCACTTTTTATTGTTGAACTGCCCTCATTTTTGGGGGGTTATATGCCTGTGGGCTTTGCCCACCTAAAAGTGGGGCTTTGCCCACTTGGCAAGGGGGGCTTTGCCCACTTCTTATGCAAATTAGGCTTAAGGACGATTTCTTATTAGATCGGGCAGGTTTTGGGTGAATCGCTTGAAACTTCATAGGGAGTGTGGGGGTTTGTCCCTCCATCACGTGGTTGGTTGGTTGTTTCGCCCCCATGGCCCAATCTTGAGATGTGATGACCATCTCAAGATTACCATCTCAAGATTGGGCCATAGGGGCGAAACGACCACCCTGCCATAGTTTGGGCCTTGCTGACTTGAATCCTCCAAATCAAGTTTGGGTCGATTTGGCCTCAACCCTACTGAGATAATACACATTTTGTAAAAAATTCATGACATTATGCAAATTAGGTCATGGGTATGTGGGAATGCTTCTGTTGAGTAGAAATGAGGGTAATGGACTACTAAAACGAAGGGGTCATCACCGTGGGAGACCTGTGCACTGAATAAGCCAAGTGGGCTTATTCACTGCACAGTCCAAACCCCAAGGGATATGCTAATGAGGACTACTCATTATTATTCAAATAAGATGTGTGAAAAATAATAAGCGGGTCACGTGACCCTACAGTCCCCAGGGAGACCTGTGCACAAAACAAGCTCATCTTGGCCATTCAGTGCACAGCCCAAGCCCCAAGGGATATGCTAATGTGGACCCCTCATTAATATTCATGCACCTAATTTGAATAACAATAGGATACTCACGTGACCGTGTAGTCCCCAGGGAGACCTGTGAACTGAATAAGCCAAGTGGGCTTATTCAGTGCACAGCCCAAACCCCAAGGGATATGCCAATGAGGACTACTCATTAATATTTATATGCCTTATTTAAATAACCATAGGGAGATGACGTCATCCAGATATCTTCAGGGAGACCTGTGCACTGAATAAGCTTTCTCATACTAAAATTCAGACTCAGTTTATTATGAATTGCCCTCATACTTAGTCGGAACTGCCCTCATATCAAAATGTTTGGAAAATTTTTCCAAGTCCACAAAGTTGAAAAGCTTAAACTAATCTGGTATGAATCGCCCTCATTTAGTATGAATTGCCCTCAGGCTGAATTGCCCTCACTTTAAGTGTTTCATACTAAAATTCAGACTCAGTTTGGTATGAATTGCCCTCATATTTAGTCGGAACTGCCCTCATTTCAAAATGTTTGGAAAATTTTTCTAAGTCCACAAAGTTGAAAAGCTTGTCAAACCACGAGGGATATGCTAATGAGAACCCCCTATTATTATGTAGATTAGGAACGTGAATCACCATA
>BLAZ01001140.1:110479-115479 GCA_014633955.1 Acropora tenuis
AAGACAACTGATCTGAACATCCTGCTGCTAAACAATGGAATATATCATGCTATGACTGTTATAACTGCACAGCCAAGATGTCTCAAAAGAGTTGGCACCTTTACACCCTTTCATACCACGGATACCCTTGTCAGTTCACAAGTGCTCGTAACAGCTCTGTTGGGTCACCAGGTGGAGAAGATAACTTTGGGTATTACGATACATTCAAATTAGATTTTAGAAAGCTAAGACAAAATGCAAGAAGAAGGATGATGGTAAAGGAGACTTGAATTTACTGTCTTCCCCTGCGACTTTAAATAGACTCGGCAAAAGCTCGGACTCTTGTTAAGAGGTAACTTTTTAATGTTTGTTGTGTGTTGTTACTGTTTTTTGACTTGCATAAGGAACCGTCTTCATGCCGGTTTGTTAGTTAATTCACCCCTGTGGATAAACTAAGGCTAATTACCTGAATTGAACTTGACCGAGCGAGAAAAAACGTGTTGCAATGCGATGCTTTTCCCGGGATATCTTGACCTATTGTCACAGACACTAGGAGGTCCTGTTGTTTCATTGGTTTGGGGTTTTATCAGGCGTGATAATCTCCAGGCGTGGTGCCAGTTGTCTAGGAACCTTTACAAGCAAAAATATCGCATATTTTTGGAGAAATACGTCCTCTTTGAGCGAATTTATAGGGTATGCAGATTCGACAGATTTTCGTGAAACCTCGTCAGAACATTCCAGAGATAACAACGAACCAAAGATTGTCAGGAAATTTTGATATTTATCATATTTTTCACGTGGCGTCCGTTTACGCAACACGTCTCACACATCTTTAGCTACTCTAAATTTAGATGCGGATATCTAGACAACTAATCAGAATATCGAAAAAACCCGACACCATTTTGTTGATTGATGCCTTATGAATACGACGGTGAAGTCATTTTGCTCGTCCTGTGGGATCGGATAGCCGATAAATTCAACAGAAGAACCCTCGGTCGTTTCACGCCTTATCGGCTCCTGACCCGTCCTAAAAGAAAATATCGCCAAAATTGTAGTTTTTTCGTAAAGTACATTTATTAAGCTTTCTTATGATATATAGTTATGTTATATAGTTATGTTAGGGTTTTATTTAAACTGGCGCGCGTACGATTTTTTTCCCGAGAGACACCCGTGAAGGTGGGAAGTAACCTTAATGTTAGAGGATTAAATGGCTCGAGATGTCTGGAGAAAACTACATCCAAACGATGAAAAGTTTAACTGGCGAGCACCTAATCAAAAACAATCAAATGCAGATTAGACTACTGGTTAGGTTCAAATCATCAACAATCACCTGTGAGTAAATGTCATATTCAAATCGCTCCGCACTGTGATCATTTTTTAGTGATATTGAAACTTAAAGCAAATATCCAGCCTGCTAGAGGACTTGGATTCTGGAAATTTAACTGTTCTTTGTTAGAAGATTGTGATTATACTGAAAAGATGGCACGTAAATCTATGCAATCAAAGAAGGTCATGAATTCCTCGGTGATTAAGGACTCCTGTGGGAAATGGTGAAAATGGAAATAAAGTCTTTTACAAGGAGCTTTGCAAAAATGAGAGCTAAAAAGCGTGAAGAACCAGAGAAAATTCTCACATAGGAAATATGATATACATGTAACGATACAACGAACTCGTAAATGGCGAAACTGGTATCTAGACATGAAAACGAGGCATTTTAGGATGGAACATTCAGAATTTGTGAAGAGGGAATGAGATAGTGGACCATCGAATTACAGAAAACGACACTCCTGGTTCTTCTTTAAGTGAAAGAAGACCTGGTATGTTTCTAAGTTTGATTGATTTAAAGACGAGTCGCTGCTTTCGCTAAACGTGGCACTACTTTCGATTTGCATCTTCGATGGATCGACGCTATCGCATTGACCGATGACCATAGTAGGAGAAACCTTGTTTAAGAAACTGTCTCCGTTAAAACCGACCACTGATTTTACTTCGAAAATCCGATTTTCTTCATAAGTTCGGTTTGCTCGACAAAAGTTGCGTTGCCTGCCGAAACTGGAAAAACAGCCCATACTGCCAGCGCTCTAATTAAAAAAATAATATTTGGTCAAAAGTCCCAATTCTTTCTGTCAACTATATATCATAGCACTGTTTTTAGCCATGCTGCAATCATAATTGAATGTTGATCCTTCAACGGTTCTAAGAAGATTTCCTACCCGTCCAATCGAGTTTTGAACCAAACACGAAAATAGCTCTACTTTGAAGGCACGTTTTAAAAATGTAACACTACATGAATAGAAAGTATAAGTGACCTGTAATTCAAAACAAAAATAAAATGTGTCTGCCCACTAAGTTTTAAAAACTAACCACCACTTAAAGTTGAGGAAATTTTGAAAATATTCCAGTGAGTAACATACTCGCCTTCGTGAAGTGCTCCGATAAATTCACTTACTATAATCTCTTATCGGGCTTCAAAATGATCATTGTTGCCTTTGCACTAATCCTTGAGTCCCAGGTGATGTGGAGTCTTGTAGCTTTTACCTCCAGCTGAAGGTTTATATACTGGGTATTTAGGTTCCTCGTCGCCTCTGTATCGAAATCGAGCGAGACTGTCACATCGCAACATCGTAGCGCAATGTTTTCATTGCCGATGAGGACGTTGATTAAAGCCGTTTGATGTTGTAGATTCCTTATTTTCAGGCGCATGAGTAGGACTATTTTCTTCAGCGGATATAAGTTGAATTTAAAAAAAATGATCGGCCAAGAAAGAACTGATTAACACCTCAGCCATCGGACGTGTTAACAGGCGTATTTGTTCCCCGTCTCCATGGGATTTCGACGTTTGAGACTGGAGGATCACCAAAAACAAGGGAAGAGAACGGTGGAAGCTGGACGAGAAAAAAAAAAGTTAAAGAAAGAAAGAAAGAAGAGCAACAGTAGCAGTAACAACAACAACTTTTTTTTTGTTTTGTGTGAAATGTATCTGGCTATTATTTCTCTGTTTATTTGTCCAGGAATTTGTACCACCCGCATTAAGAAACAAAAACAGAAATCTAAAGACCATTTATGGACCATGAAGACGACGTAAAAGAGAGTGATAAAGAAAAGAACCAGAATCCAAGGTTTCTAGGCAAATAGTGGTAATTCCTATGTTATACATATTTTAAATTATTCCAGCCAGTCATGGAAGGAAGATGAAAATAAATTATAGAAAAATAAATACACCTCCTGAACGGGTGTAAGAGTAATTTGCAAGGCCATGTTACTACAATCAATTAATCCTCGTTGTGTTTTTATCTCTATCAAATTGCAATATTTGGATTTCATTAAGGACACAACAAATCTGTATTGTTTATGTTTTTTGGTTTTACAGCCAAGGTAATGGCTGTAATAAACTTAAAAGGCTCGGCATCTTTGGAATGTACCCCGGTGACATCCGAACAGGGGATTGAGGAGGGTAGCGAAGACTCCAAAGAAGAACAAGATAGCAAGAAAGAAGCAGAGTCTTTGATTGCCACATACAATGAAGCAATCCACAATCTATCAGTGCAAACTAAGATTGGAGATGTTAGTCCCCTAACATTTTAATTAAAATCTACTTGGGATGAGGCTACAGAAGATGAAAAAGAAGTATGCGCTGAAAAAGAAATGGAAGGATGCAGTATTTTGTGTCAAATAATTTAATAATTAACTTTTATAATCGTGTAACCCGTTCTCTGATTTAGAAACTGAATGTGCTTCAGGTGACTTGGTGGCTCTCATGCAAGCCTATAAAAATGCTCCAACAAGAAACTTAAGAACACAAATTCTTAGTCTTTACGCTTACCGTTATCCAATGAAAAAACTCCAAAAGCTGCACGAACCTTATGAAAGCATAACTACTTGGCAAATAAAGAGAGCAAGAACTCACGCTCGAGAATGTGGACCTGGTTTATTGGTGGAGAAGTCCTCATCTTATCGTGTTCGACTAGACACAACTCTGGTACACCACTTTATTGATTTTACAAATCGCCCATATTTCTACCAAGATGTTGCTTTTGGAACCCGAAAATTGAAGGTGAACAATGGCCAAGACGTACTCATCCCAAATGTGATTCGAACAGTTACTCGTTTAACTATGATTAGTCAGTACCTCATGTTCTGTGAAGAAGAACAGGTCGTGCCTCTAAGCCGTGCAACTTTGTTTGGGATCCTTGAGGTCAGGCAAGCCTCCCAGCAAAGGTCGTTATGTGGTCTTGACAATAATGCAGCTTAGGGATCAGCTGGTTTTTAAAGAATTTCCAAAATAGTCGATGATCTTCAGCAAATGGGTCAAGAAAAGAGCTGGGCGCAGGAAATGAAGAAGTCTCTCCAGGACTGTAAACGTTATTTCAAAACCGGATACCGCAATTATTATCAGCGAGATGAGAGTACATGTCCTGATCATTGTCTGAAGTTTCTCTTAGTGATCCCAATTGTTCAGACCTAAAAGAACAATGTGCACAACTTCGTGTGGGGAGTGCGAAGACATTACCATTTGCCGTGACACGTTATCAAAAGTAAGGACACCAAAGCAAGGACATCATAGCGCGGAACAAGAAGAAGATATCCTGTATGATTTCGAGCGATCTAGAAAGGCCATCAGTCGGTGGAAAGCACATATCGAGAGAACAAAAAACCAAGAGCGTGCAAAGCAAGAAATTCTAGAAAATTTAATTGTCATGGACTGGGCAATGAAGTTTCTTCAGATCCGATTTCGTGCGAAACAAAGCGATTAGTATGGTTATGGGAAGCGAAGCCTGAGCTGGCACGTTAGTGAATTAACGGGAGAGTTACCCATAGAGAGAATTTGCCCATTTATTTGACCAATGTATGCAGGATTGGTTCGCAGTAGCATCAATAATTGAGCATTTGCTTACATACTTGAAAGCAAATAATGTTCAACGTGTTCACCTAAGATCTGATGAGGCGGGATGCTACCACAGCAACTCCTTGATTGCTTCAGCGAGAGACATCGGAGAAAGAGTTGGGATCACAGTTCAATT